>PVKS010013089.1:0-51872 GCA_004027875.1 Aplodontia rufa | reverse complement strand
TTAGAGTGGCAAAAATGAAAAATACAAACAAAGACAGATGCTGGAGGGGCTGTGGGAAAAGAGGAACACTACTACACTGCTGGTGGGACTGCAAATTGGTTCAGCCACTATGGAAAGCAGTATGGAGAATCCTCAAAAAATTAAGGATGGAACCACCTTACGACCCAGCTATCCCACTCCTGGGAATTTTCCCAAAAGAAATACACTAATTTTTAGACGTGTACTACCCCACTTATGGGCAACCACCCTTCAATATTGGCTTTAATTGTTCCTTTCTCTCACAAGACTGGGATGGTAAATAAGAGATCAGGGGATATGTTCATTTTCATAAGAAGGTCTTTTTATGCTAAACATGGCCCTGGCTTCACACAGGAAATACATTATGATATCTTCCATTAGTCCAAAGAGTATTCTGAACAGGCCCTGTGCCCTGGGGACAAAGCATGAGGCTGTCTCTTCGCTTACTGCTATGGTCTAGCCAAAGCCTAGCAAAAGCCTGCTTCAGTGGATTGGCACAGGCAGCCTGACAGACCACTAGGAACATGGACCAGGCAGGGAAAACAAACCACAGTGTATAACTTTACATGACTTGCGTGGAATAAATCTGTGAACTACAGGTGAGTCATAACAATAAAAAGACTCAATTAGGTTCAGAACAATAGACCAGTGTTTTCCTCTGTCTTAGCAATAGTTCACTGGGATCTTGACAGAATACAACGAAGATAAAGGACCCTAAAATCTGTTTTACCTTTTACTGCAAGATCATTAATCTTACTAGAAAATTAAGCCCAGGTTGCAGTCAGACATTTTCAGGGTCAATAATTCTTAAGTTACTAGGATACCGGCTAATGATACCTTTGTGGTGGAGAACAGAAAATGCCCCACCCAATTTTGTTGGCTCATTCCCAGAAAAGTGACTCATTCAATGGCAAATTTAAACTGAATCTTTTTTTTCTAAATCAACAATTTTATTACATGTATAACCTATTTAAAAAATAGACTAAAGGAAATCCTATGTTTCATTTAACACAAAGGAAAGCACCTATATACATGACAGGTACATAAACTTCATTCCTTTCCAATTTTTATAGCACATAAAATCATCTGATCTTTAGACTCACTGCTAAGAAGTACAGCAATTATAAGGCTGGAATTCAATTAAGAACTGCTAATGAATGGCTTTGGCTGCTTATTTTCAAACTCACATGTAGGAATGCCTAAAACAACTTAAGAAATACTTAGGTTAAAAATGGTAAAATAGTTGCTCAAAAAAATTGTTAGCACCAGTTTCACAGCCAACTGTCCTAAATAGGAAATTCAGTCCCAGATCTTATTGTTCTCCCTACACTGTTAAGCCAAACATTAAAAAGAGATTAAACTTCACACTCTATTTCAACAGTGAATTGGGTTAAGAAATCTGAGCGCAGTGTGGCAAAAATTTTGGTTTTGCTTGAGGCCTTGCTTGTGCTAAACATGAAGAGCAAACAACTAATTTCTTTTTTCTTCTTTATTTTATTTTGTTTTATAGAAAGAGAATCAAACAATTTTTTATTTATTTGTTCACTTAGCCTTAGTTGTGTACATAGTTGTGTATATAGTGTATATAGTGATGGAGTGTGAACTTGCATCCTTGCACATGCCAGGCAAGCGCTTTAACTGCTGAACCACAACTTGGGCCCCATACAACTGATTTCTGCCCTCAAAATGCTTGCCACCTGGTAAAAAGACCCAGAGAGAGTGCAACACAGAGAGTACTAACACTAGAGGTCCAAGCAGCAGGATCACAGAGGAGAAAGCCAGCTCCAAGGGTTTACCAGGCTTTGGGGGTGAGCAGAGGGGCACAAGGAAGTATGGGTAGAAGGGCTACAACTCAAGACTGGACGGACAGGACTAGTGCCATTTAGAAGGCAAACAGAACTGGGCAGGGCGGCACACACCTGTAATCCCAGCTAGTTGAGAGGGTAAGGTAGGAGGAGCGCTTGAGCCTGGGAGTTTGAGAACAACCTGGACAATTCAGTGAGACCACCCCACCGCCTGCTCCCAGTGCTGGGGACTGACCTCAGGGCCTCCTGCCTGCTAGGCAAATGCTCTACCACTGAGCTGTATCCCTAGCCCCTAAACCTCATGTCTTTAAAAAATAAATAAAAGGAGAAGTAAAATGGATATAATTGCATTTTTTATCCTGCAGGCAAAAGAGAGGTGCTGAAAAATCTTTTTTTTTTTTCAATTTTTTTTTTTTTTTGAGAGGGACAGTGAGAGAGAAAAACCATTTTTAGTTTTTCATGTTGCCCTTTGTTGTTCCGCAACTTCATTGCGTACGTGGTGTTGGGGTTTGAACTCGCATACTTGCACATGCGGGGCAAGGGCCGTAACCACCAAGCCACTGCTCCAGCCCCTGAAAAATCTTAAGAATAACTTGATCGGGGCTGGAGAGGTGGCTTGAAGGTTACATGCTTGCCCGGCAAGCATAAGGACGCAAGTTCAAACCCCAGCACCATGAACACAACAAAACCTCAGAGCAACAAAAGCCGCATGAAAAACTAAAAATTCTCTCGCTCACTCTCACTGTCCCTAAGGAAAAAAAAGAATAACTTGGTCATTAGGCAGAGTGACATGTACCTGTAATCCCAGATCCTTGAGAGGCTGAAACAGGAGGATCTGAAGTACAAAGCCAACCTCAGCACCTTCATGAGGCTGTAAGCAACTTAGTGAGACCCTACCTCAAAATTAAAAAAAAAAAGGGCTGGGGTACCAAAACAAAAAGAACAACTTGATCAATTTTCATGTAATAAAATCACTGCCAAGTAGAACAGTGTGGCAGAGTATTTTTGTTAATTTTTTTCTTTTTGTTCTTTTGGTTTTTGGGGGTACCAGGGACTGAACCCAGGGGCACTTTACCACTAAGCTACATCCGCAGTCTTTTTTACATTTTTATTCTGATATCTTGCTAAGTTGTCCACGCTGATCTGAAACTTGTGAATTTCCTGCCTCAGCCACATAAGGAGCTGAGATTACAGGTCTATGCCACCACACTCAGCTAGTATGAAAGTTTGAAGAAAAGAAAAGGTGACGATAGGTTAGAAAGAAGTGACAGGTCAAGAAAAAAGATAAAAATATGAACTAAAGACGGGGCAGAAGAAAAAGAAAAGCAGGCGCTTTCTGTGGATATTTAAAAAGAAACATCCAAATAGACTTCAATTGCCAAATGGATAAAACAGGTGACAGAAAGAAACTGAAATTGATGACCAGAAGGGCAGAGAACATTTTGGGCGTGTGAAGAGGAACAGGGAAAGGTAAACAATGAAATACATCCATGTCAGATCAGTTAAACCCGAGATGCCCGTGCAAACTAACAGTAAAGTCCAGGGAGCAGGTGAGTAAAAGGATCTAGAGCTCAGGCTTCTTAGCATTCCGGGCTAGAAAAAACTCTTTGGTGGTGCTCTGCATTTCACAGTTGCAACTTTAACACAGAAGAGGTCACCTGGGAAAGACTGCAGAATCAGAGAGGGGGCTGAGGGCAGAACCCTGGGAAAGGGGCAGGGAAAGGCTCTCAGGGAGATCAACGCTCATCCAAAGAGCTGGGGAAGAAGTGAACAAAGGAGTGCTGAAGGTGATGGAGGTGACCAGTGTCAGATGTCAAGCAGGATGAGGCCTAGGGAGACTCCTGAATTCATCTATCAGGAGGCTGCTGGTGGCTCCTACAAGCAGAGGCTGTGGAGTGCTAGGGCACAAGACAAACCCGACAGAGGATGTGGTCACAGCACGTTTACCTACTTACTCCTGTCTCCAGAACTCTGGCTACGAAGGTAACAAGAAAGTAGTGATGAGAGCGGGACAGCGGAGTCAAGGTTCACTTTTCTCTGTAAACTGGGAAAGAGCTAAATGTAACTACAGACGATTAGGAAAGAGCTGAGTGATGGGAATAAGTAACAAAAAAGGCGGTGAGCCGGGGTGCAATGGAAGGGCAGAAGGAAGAACACCTCCTTCCGTGAGATCAAACGGAAAACGGAAACGGTGGGTGTAGATGCAGAGGGGTAGACTGTGTTTGAGTCACTGTAGGTAAAAGAAGTGAGAGAATCCAAGACACAGAGCCAACAACACCAAGTTCACTTGGGTCGCCCCTGAATCCCGTATGTGCACTATTCATCAGGTGTCAACGCCATGGCAGAACCACAGAAAACCAGAGCACTTTTTTTAAAGAAAGAGGGACAGTGAGAGAGAGAAAAAGAGAAACAATTTTTATTTAATTTAGTTTTTCATGCCCTTCATTGTTCTGAGACTTCGTTGTGTATGTGGTGCTAGGGTTTGAACTCTCGTACTTGCGCATGCCAAGCAAGTGCCGTAACTGCCAAGCTCCCGAGCACTCAATGCTTTAAAGGAAGGCTTTTCATGAATCATCATCACTCCACAGAAACACATTTTATGACAGATGAAGCGTGGTAACTAGGAGCCAGTGGTCTGAGTTTCTTGTCCCATTTTGCCACTTATCTTAAATCATTAAACTCCTTAGAGACTCAGTTCCATGGCATGAAAAATGATGATTCATGCAACTGCCCTGCCCAACTCACAAGGTTGCTGTGACAATCGAGAGAGAAACAAATAAACCGGTGCTTTGGAAGTTAAAAGGAAGGGGGCAGTAAAATATTTCAGAATGCTTAAGTTTTTATACAGTGCAACATTTACCCCAGAGACTACCAAGTCCCTGGAATGCTTCTTCAGGAAGAAGTCCCTCCAGCCCCAGACCATGAGGCAGGGGAGAGGGGAGGTTTAACTCCGTGGCAAACCAATTCTTAAAAATCTGGTAACCCCATATCAAATGCTTTCTTTTCTTGGACTTCAAGTTTGTTTTTAATCCTTTAGAATTTGGGTGACCAGGAAGTGTTGGGAAGTGATGTTGGCCAAATTATACTGTTACATTGTGTATATGTATGAATATGTAACAAAAAATCCCAACATTATGTACAACGATACTGTATCAATTTAAAAAAAAAATGTAGAAGGAGGGGGCAGGAGCAGTGAGCGGCTCAGCGGTTATGGTGCTTGCCAGATGTGAGTTCAAACCCCAGCATGACATACACAACGAAGCTGGAGCTGGAGCAACAAAAGCCACATTAAAAACTAAATAAAATTGATTCCCTCTCTCTCTCACTATCCCTCTCTCTTTAAAGGAAAGAAAAAAATGTAGAAAGAGAAAAAAAATTTTTTTATTTTAGGGGCTAGAGCAGTGGCTCAGTGGTTATGGCGCTTGCCAAGCATGCACAAGTACACAGGTTCAAACCCCAGCACCACATATGCAACTAAGTGTCAGAGCAACAAAAGCCACATGAAAATCTAAATAAAATTGATTCTCTCTGTCCCTCTCTTAAAAAAAAGTTTTTAAATAAAATTTGGGAGACCTTTATTCATCTAAAACATCTTAACTGGGAACTCATGGTCCTCTGGAGCTGATCCCATTACATTCTAAACTATACTTCAGTACACAAGTTAGCAATACGCTCAGTTTTCCCACCTCCCCAACATCACAAGTTCTTCATCTTGATAACCGTCTATCCAAATTCTCTTTTTCTTACATCAGGTTCAAATTTCAGCTCTAATGGGTCCTACCCAGCACTCTGCTGGAAGCAGCATTCTAAACACTGCCAGTAGATTACCTCACTCTAACAGACCTGCTTCACAGATGAATAAGCTGACACAGGGAAGCTAAATTCCTTGCCCCAGGTCTCTCAGAATTGTAACCCCAGGCTATGCTGTCTGCCATGAAGCCCAAGTAATCTCTCCTTTTTATTAATGGCTGTTATTCTTGTCTAATTACTCAATAAGTAACCAAATAACTTCAACACTGGCTCCCTCTGGCCCTGCAGGCTCACCTCTCCCCACTGCTCAGCTTTGTCAGCATCCCAGTCTCCTGGAACCATCTGCCCTGCTCCTTCTACTAGACTCTTCATCAGGACTTGCTTTGGTGTCTTTTCTCTTCCTAAACCTTTAACCTGGAAAGTACCTTCACCAATACCCAAATCTTGTGGGGCGGAGGGGAGAACAGAGTACAGCTTCCTCTCCTCAAAGGCACCATAAACTGACTGCCATTAGACTACTGGGGACTGGATTCTAGGTCTCCCAGTGAAGCCTTAGAAAGCTTGGACAAATGAATCCCTGTGCATCTCTAAGTACCTCAGTAAAACAGGATGGAAGAGTGTCTACCACCTGGATCACTGTGAAGATAAAGTGAGTCAGAACACAACATTTAGATCAGTTCTCACTAAAAAGCAAACAAGGGATCAGAGCCAGCATTATATTAACAGTTCCATACTACTTTCTGCATATGCACTATACTTTGCCTTTTTTTTTTAAGAGAGGACAGTGAGAGACAGAATCAATTTTTATTTAGTTTTTCATATGGCTTTCATTGCTCTGACACTTAGTTGTTGTGTACATGGGTGCTGGGGTTTGAACCCGTGTATCGCACATGCTGGGCAAGCACTGTAACCATTGAGCCACTGCTCCAGCACCCTATACTTTGCATTTTTAATACTATGTCATTAAAAAATTTACCATGCATGTTGTTTCCAAGAGAACCCTAGTGGGGTTCAAATATTTGTTGACTGAAAAGGCAGAGATCCAGCAAGCTAAAATGTAAATTCTTTTGACTAAATTGTTCCTCACAGGAAAGGTGTTTTTAAAACATGTCCATGTTCTCAAGCATGAAAAAATGTTGTATCATAAAAAATTCTAAGTACACCATAAGATTTTATTTAAAAAAAAAAAACTTCTAAAATGCATTAGCAAATATTTGCTCTTAAGGTATTTTAAAAATTGAGTCCTAAGCCAGGCACAGCACTTTTATAATCCCAATGGCTCTGGATGCTAAAGCTGGAGGACCACAAGTTCTAGGCAGGTCTCAGCAACTTAACAAGAAACTGTCTCAAAAAATGAATAAAGGACTGAGGATGTTGCTCAGTGGTAAAGCACCCCTGGGTTCAATCCCCAGTATGTATGTATGTATGTATGTATGTGCAAACAGTGAGCTCTAATGATAAGCTCCAAGCACAAATAAGAAAATGGAAATATTAATTGCCCTGATTTGATCAGTACATGTTGTATACATACATGTACTGACCCCATTCGTATGTACAATTATTGTATGTTAATAAAGAATTTTTTAAATGTTCAAGGAAACGGTAACTATCCCAATTTGATCATTATATACTATATACATATTTCAAATGATCACACTATTCCCTATAAATATGCACAAAGTAATAATTTTACAGATTTAAAAATTGCATTCCAAGGAAAAAGAATCCATAAAGCCTGACATTGTAAAATGACTGTAAGAAGTAAAAATCACAGAATGTGTTCCTTTCTAAATTCATGCAATTTAAAGTTCCAAATTCTTGCCCAATGTGAATTCTTAGAATTCTATTATTTGTAAATTGGAATTTTTAAAAAGGTGATTTATCTGAAGGACAGAGCTAGAAATAGGACCTCTAATTACTTAAATACCGAGGCCCCCTAGATTAAACCATTAAGCCTCAAAACCCTTCAGCCAAAGGGATTAAAGAGATTAGAGTGGGCTTGACAAATTACCAGGGCTGGGAGGGAGGCAGTGCAGAAAGAAAGTAGGACAAGCTTAAACAGGGAATGAAATGAAGTTCATGAGAAAACTAGTGGTATATGTGTACCCTGAACCTTTATGGGGGAAAAAACTGTCAAACTAGGATTTTGACACGTAAAGAAAGGAACAAAATCAGAGTAAAAATATCTGCTTAAAGAGTTCTTGGAAAATGTGAACATGCAGCAAAATTATCCTTGGAAAATAATTATTTTCAAATACTGTAGCTCTTGGCAACTGAAGAGGAGAAAAACAAGGCCAAAAAATAAGCTTGTTATGATAACATGAACCAGGATCCTCTCTCAGGAGGAATTCTGTCCAAATGTCCCATGAGTACTGGACACCCCACCAAACAGTCAAAGACAAACCACCAACTCAATCAACAGCGTTCCCCTTAGAATATCTGATTTTCTGTCCCTGCAGACTATCAGTTGGCTCAAAATAAAACACAATTAATCTAGAGAAGGCTAAAATGACTTGGGGTGGCTCTGGGAAAGCCTGGGAGAACGCTCAGCCCAGGCAGAGTCCAAGGAGCTGCATGTCTCTGTCTTGGCAGAGTCTGTACTTGAGAGACCCAGGGGAGGTCCAATAACCATCCACAAACATCTCAAGTGTGAAAACAACAAGGAGGAACAGGAATTTCTTATCCTGGAACCAAATGTACTTCTGGCATTTTTGAGAAGGAACAGAAAGTAGAAAACAATTCCAATTAATACCACCCAAAAAGATCTTCCAGTTTCAATTTTATGCTTTCCTCATGGGCTACTAGAGGCAATTCTATTCTTTACACTAACTCATTTGAAGCAATTTAGAGCTTTTCAGAAATATTTTCCTACAATACTTCCTTCAGAGTTTGAAGTGTTTCAGAAACTTGCCAGGTTCTAGAAATGAAAAGTAGAAGCCTCTACTCAGCACTAACCAACAGTTTTGGAAAGAATGAAATTTTCTTTTGCCCAAGTTTTGTAGTTTGTAAATACGCGCGTGTGCGCACACACACACACACACACACACACTACAGCAAAACAAAACAGCCTTCAGGCCCTGAGGATACCTGTTTGCATTTTGTGCTCAAAAAGTCTGCCCATTACTACTATTTTTTAACTTCTACATTTAGATATTTACAGGTCTAAAACTCAATCGGGCTCTACAGAGATCCAGGTTTCTCATTCTTGCCATTCTCCTGAACATGGGTTAGATGGATGTCTTCTGCTCCAGCATACAACATCACCAGGAAATTCTGCGCAGGGATAAGCTTCCTGCTTTGTTCTCCATTTCCTAAGGTAAACATTCAGGTCCTGTGGGTCTGCTCAAGCTCAATGAGGTCTAGTTCATGGAATCAAATCTAAACTTGCTACACGGGTTCAGGATCCCTTATGCAAAATGCTTAGGACAAATCCTGTTTCTGACAATAGAGCTTTTTAGATTTTGAAATATCTGCATATACAAATTAAGATCATCTTGGGGATGCAACCCAAGTCTAACAATGACATTCATTTGTTTCACACATACTTTATATACACAGCCTAAATGTAACTTTATGTCTTCAGTGCTCCTCCATTTTGACTGCAACCTACCAGAAGAGTCAGGAATTCTCCGTTTGAGGCATCAAGTTGGTACTCAAAAAGTTCTGGATTTTGAAGAATTCCAGATTTTCAGATGCTTCCCTTATAACAGTTATCATAATTTTAAAAATATTTGAGACATACAACCTAAGAAGCTAGATTATATTAGAATCTTCAACTTTCCCAAGAAACTTAACAAATGTTGGAGGCAGAAAGAAAACTCCAGCAGGAACAGACAACAGCTGTGGAAACACCAAGCTCATGTCTCCCCTGAAACTCCTACGATGTCCAACTCAGTAATAAAAGATCCCTCCGCTGCACATGTCCCTTCAACAAGAGACCACCATGGGGGACTCTTGACTTAATAGGATGGAGGCCCCTCTGTAAATGCTGGGCCCTTCAGCTCTTCTGGGACAGTTTTCATATCCAGGCTATAAGAAAAAAACTTAAGAATCACATATACTGAATCCTTAGCCCACCTAGGGCATCTTATTTACCTAAGAATCTTTATTTTTAACAAGCTTCCCCAGATGATTCTGATGGGCCAACAAATTTTAGAATAAATGAAAATTTCCTTTGATGTGCAGTACAAGGCTGATAACCCAGAACACTTCGCCATTGTCTCCACACATGGTGTAGCACAAGACAGTGGTATATGCTGTGCCCTCTGCCTAGAATCCCATGTGGTTTAACCCCAACACTCCTCACTCTGGCACCCCAACTTCCCTCAGAGTTCACTCAGAGAGAGAATCCTTCCCTGAGTTCCTTAGTTCTAAATCACAATCCCCTTTTACTGACCTTCTTGAAAAACTTCTTATAAATTGATCTGAGTGGCTATTTTAAGAACAGTTTCTAACTGGAGAATTAAGGTCCAAAAGGACCAGAACCATCTGGTTTTACTCCCTACTATAACCCCAAGCACTAAGATTGGCATAAAGCAGGAGCTCAACGTGTTTTAGTTAAAAGCTGCTGAAGCGTTGGTGTATATGTGAAAGAGCAATCTGCTTAACCCTATTCTGAATGGGGAACCAGCAGGATAGGTGGGGTATGCACACCCGAAAGTAAACCACCTTTAAAACATTTCATAATAGGGAAGTCTCTCTCTCTGAAGTGTAAAAATTGGAGAACTAAATATGGAAGTAGGAAAGAATGACTGCACACGAGAACACAAAGTCAATCACTGCCACCATTTTCCACCATGAGTTAATTCACAGTGTTAATAAGGCTGCTGGCTCAGTGGCTCATCAAAATGGAAGGCTCAACTTGAGAGATGCCACAATGAGTGGAAGAGGTCCAATAGTAAGTTCCCAACTGCAGGTAAAATGTTCCTAGATGACACTTTCAGAGTCCTCAAGGAGAAGAGCAATTGCTATACGAAAATCAGTTACAATCGGGACTTAAAGCCAGATTCATCTGGAGGGGCAATGGAGTGGGACCATAAAAGCCTTGCTGAGGGGTGCACCTGCCCATGCCCAAAGCTTCAATATCTACCGGTAACAACGAAATCCCAAAACTGGCATTTTCCCAGAGGTGGACGTTTATTTAAGCTTTTCAACTTGTCATCTCTACTTGGATATATAATAGCACCTAAACTTCAACTATGCAGAGTTGTTGGTATCCCTGGTTGTCCCCCATCTCAGTAGCTGATATCCTCCCACCAACTTTACCTTTCAAATAAAATGCCCACCAGCCTTCTTTGATACCTCACTTCAGTCTACTCCCACCTCCAATCAGTCACAAAACCTATCAATTTCCTGACAAATACATCCAGTCTATTTCTCTCCATGTCTACTGCAACCACTCTGCTCTAACCCACAGTACTCCTAACTGGTATCCCTGATTCCACCCTCACTCTTACAATCTACACTCCATCCAGGAGCCAGAAAGATTGCTTTCCAAAAAGACAGCAGGTATTTCATTCCCCTGCTCCATTCATACTTGGACCACATCCAAATGTCCTACCATGGCCTACTAGGCCTCACAGGAGCTCTCTGGCCTGTGCTTCTGATCTCGTCTCATATCCTCTGTCTCCTCCCGGTCTTCCAGTCATACTCCCCTCATTTCTGTTTTTGACAAAGCCATTCCTCTTCCCAAATTCAGGCCTTTGCACTTCTTATTTCGTGACCTGAAATGAAATGCCTCTGCTAATTCTGCATGGTTGACTCAGGTTCATCATTACATCTCTGTGAATGTTGTCCCTTTAGAGGGGCCTTTGCTGGCCACCCTTTGTTAAAGTTTCCTCCTCTGGTTTTTCTCACTCTCATTGCCCTTCTCCTTATTTATTGCAATTCATTTGTCAAAGACTACTGTTTACATATGAATTATCAATGTCCTCCATTAAACAAAAGGTGTACAAGATAGGGCCATGTCTAGCTTGATCTCAGCTATATGCTACATTACCAGGGCCTATCACATAATGGAAGTTAATACCAATATGTTACATGGATTAAAAAAAAAAAAACCAGAAAATAAGGAAAGATGAAGGAATAAAAGTCTGAAGTCAAGAAACACACATAAGAAATGAAACTTACTATTTCCCCAAGGTTCAGCTACAGGTTCAGTGTGGGTGACAAAGTCCAGTTCTTCTGGTCAAGAATACACACATCAGGGCTGGGGGTGTGGCTCAATAGTAGAACACTTACCTCGCATGCGTCAAGCCCTGAGTTCAATCCAAGTTTAAAAAAAAACAAAAAAACAAAAAACCCACATCTTACCACCACCTTTGCTGCAGCCACTGCTACCACTAGGCAAGTCATCAAAGTAGAAAGAACAAAGAACTGGGAGTTCTACCTCTGTCCCTGACACTAACTACAAGTCTTAGCAAAATGAAATGACTTCATCCTCTTACACCTCATTTGTGAAATGAAAAGGGCTATGTGTTTAAAATGCTAATAATCTAAATTTAATAAGGAATTTGGTAGACCCATCTCTGCTTATGCCATTTCTCTTTTTAAATAAAAGCCTATTACACAATCCTGTATTCTAAAACCTGCGTGGAGGCATACCTCCCTCCCTCCCACTCCACCTTACTCCACAACCTTGAGGACCCTGTTCTTGAATAACTCTCAGAGAGGCTTTTCTCTTTCATTTGTTATCTCTAAGCAGAAAAGAAGAATGTAAAATGATCTCAGCCTCCAATTGGGCAATTCCATTTCTGATGTGGCAACTCTACATCTGGAAAATACCTGCATGAGATCACAGGGTCCTGCTGGGCCCTCAGCGAGATCATTGCTCACTGCTCCACATCTTCCAGTTGACACAAATGGACAGTCCCAAAGAAAACTAAGGGCAGGACTGACAAATCCTGAACTTGTGATTCAGGACTCTAGTTAGTCAGAATGTTGACCTTTCAGTAATTTTTTCCTTTAGGATTTTAAGAAAGACTAAGTTTCAACTATGAGAATAACTTGTCCTAAAAACAATTAGGGTACCAACTAAAATATAAAACCAAGTACTTCCTATGAGGTGAAAGGACAGACAGGAGTGTAAGGAATTCACATTTAAGTGACCTGAGAATGAAGAAACCCTAGAAAGACAAAGTGATTTTTCTATCTGGGTACATAAAAAAATAAAAAATAAAAAATCTGTCATGGGTGCACTGTGGAGAGGGCAGGAGCAATAAAATCAAACACAAAATCCAACCACCTTCACACTCAAGAGCCAGGAAACAAAAAATTTCCTGACTGACTTTAGAAGCAATTAAACAAATAAGCAAAATCCACTTAGCTACCTCCATCTATACCCCTTCTCTCAGCACTACCAACAGCCAACTTCCTCCTCTGCCCTTCACTATCTATCCTGCTGCTCCAAATCCAAAATAACCCAGGATACTGCTAGTATTCTGATTCTATATTCAATGTTTACCTGCCCTGGGGCTCATTCACTGCTTTTCTTTATCCCCTATCCCTAGGATTTCCTTGGGTTTACCAGAAAATAAAAATTTGAGATTTTCATTTGCATCTATGTTAAACGCACATGTGCACGCACGCACACGCGTGCGCGCACACACACACTTAATTGTGTACAAGCAGAAAATTAATGCTAACCCTTTGAAATGTGAGATCTTTATCAAAAGATCTAAATTAAATTAAAGATCTAAATTAAATCCAAAACTGGGCCAAAAAAATAAGAAAAGAAAAGAAAACTTAGCTGAAGAGCACCAGAATCCCTGCTTCCCAGATTTACTTCCCATTCATTCCAAGTTCCTGGCTCTTAATTCTCCCCAGAGTCCATCTGCTGACTCCTCAGTTTCATCCTCCTGTTCACCAGGAGTACCACAGGGGTTCCAGGCAGCTGGCACTACAGCTGCCACTGGTATGAGGGTACTGGCAGGGACCAGAGGGAGCTGTCATTTTACAAGGAACACTGACTACAAACGACAACTTTACATCTACTCAATTGTTGAAAGGAGATGCATCTGTGCCAAGAAATCCCCATCCTCCAATCACCAAATTTACGGAGGATTTCATACATTTTTCAAATAAATACTCCTCAGAAAATGTGCAAGGGCCATAGGACATAGACCTATGCCTAAAACTGATAATACTCAGGAGAGTCTTTGAGACTTGGAAGAAACCTTGACTCAGCTTCTCTCACCTCTGCCCCCAAAAAAGCAGTAAGTTAACCAAGATCCTCTCCCTGAAGTGTCTGCTAGGAAACTTACTGCCTGTATTTCCACAGGTTCACTGTACAAGCAACACTGGATGGTTTGTGCTCAATTGTTCTGTTTCAGGAGTATAGGCTGATCTCTATGCTGGACTAGTCTTTCCTGGGGCAAGACCAGTACTTCTTTGATATTCCCTGCGGCATTTAAGCATATGGTTGAGCATTTGGCAGACTATGCAAATACTTGCTAATGTATCCTTAAATTATTTTGAAGCAAATTTTATAGTTGTTTAGTATTTTTTATAAGAAAGAATACTGAATTGTCCCCTTGGATGCTTTTCAGTTTTTCTTTACTTAGTAAGTTACAAAAGACCCTATTGGATACATAAAGCAAGGAACCCCCATTAAGTTCTTCACTGTCTGAATTAAAAGATAGACTGACAGACCATTTTCAGGAGGGAGGATCTTGCTTTATTTTGCCTCCCTCAAAGCACAAAATGTTCAATAAATAGTTCACTGCGCTGCCTCTTCCTAAGGATAAGGTAGAGATCCACGTGGTTTACTCTTTCTCTTTTTTTGTAAACCCCCCAAAAAAGTCATATTCTGAAGACACCCAGGAATACTCACCACTCAAAAACCAAATGAGGACAAACCTCCAGGATCCCTCTGCTAAACCAAAAGCTGATGCCACAAAGGAGCCAACTGATCTCCTTAAAGATCAGGGTTACATTTCTAATTAAGAACCCCAAGTCAGGGGGCTAGAGAGTGGCTCAGCAGTTATAGTGCTTGCCTGGCATACACAAGGACACGGGTTCAAACCCCAGGACCATGTACACAACAAGGTTTTGGAGCAATGAAGGCCACATGAGAAACTAAATTAAAATTGATAATTGATTCTTTCTCTCTCTCATTGTCCCTCTCTAAAAACAAAAACAAAACAAAAAAACCTAAATCATTCTTCAGGCATTAGTATAAAAATGATATCTGGGTGGCACAGTTTTGAATAACAGATATTCAAAACAGATATAACTAAACCACAGATTTTACATTAACAGGTTAATTTCTACAATTCTCTTTATACTACTAATTTTAATTCTGCAGTAACTGATACTACTTTAAAATTTCAGTGATAGGATGTGTGCTCTGTTTCTCCTCAAACACAATGCTGCCATTTATCAAAGCAATAGAAAAAGGAATTCTTTTTCTTGGTTTAAAACAGTATTTTGGGGGCTAGAGCAGTGGCTCAGCGATTACGGCACTTACGCGGCATGCGCCAGTATGCGAATTCAAACCCCAGCACAACATACCTAAGGAAATCTCAGAGGAATTAAAGTCACATGAAAAACTAAATAAAAACTGCTTCTCTCTTTCTGTCCCCTCTTTCTTTACAAAAAGAAAGAAAAAATTCAGTATTTTGGTTACTTTCAAACCCCATAGTTGAATAACACTCTGTGACTCATCCTCAAATGAGATGTCACCATATACCTACTCTTCTTTTTTAGGTGGTAAATAAAACATATTAGAACAGAACTCTAGCTTCAAAGTTTCTTACAATTTAAAGGGTAAATTTGTTTTGGAAATAAAAGCCTTTCCCTTCAACATTTTGACATCTGGATTTTGCTTTTGATTTCAAACTAAGGAAAAATTGAACTTAGGGTGAAGAACTATTAATCAAAAAAAGTTTTTTTTCTCCGCACTGCTAAAGAAGACGATGTTACTTCCAACCAGAAGACAACAAGAAAACAGCTCAAAACTTTCCTTAGAGCTTTTTGTTACTAGAAATTTTCTCCATTTTGGAGAGGGTTGTGGGCTACACTAGTATACACATAAATTATATTCTTAGGATCTCTTTTACATTATTAATAAAAAGATTGTTTCAACCTTTCTACGAATTGCATTTCAATATATATCTCAGACCTGAGCTTTTCAAGAGTTAACGAGATCCTAAAGCCAAAAGAATGCCCAACAAAAAGTCCCATAGTCACCTCCCCACTCCTATTATCCTAAAGTTTCCATCTCAAACCTGACATCAAGCTGGAACTGCCCTGGATAAGCAGCTCCACTCACCTCCGCGGTCTGCGAAGGCATCTTCAGTTTGGTGAGCTTGGCTTCAGCAGGCACTTTGGAGTCTGTTCTTTCAAAGTTCTGTTGCCGGTAGTCCTCCGGCAGTGGTTTCAGCTCGGGAGACTCACTTGGAGCCTGATCTTGACCATCCATGGGCCGCACATAAGCTGTGGGCTTCTGCTGCATTGCAACACTTTTTGAAGGGAGGGAGGGAGGTGGAAATGTCTGAGAAGGTGGCTGGGTTGGGGCTACCCCAAGGCTGACAACTGCCACCAAATTGTCTTGAGAGGTCTCATTATCATGGACCTTTACCACCAAGTCCTTAGGGGACTTGGTTGGGCAGTAGCCTTTACTGTTATTGCTACTACTATGAACCTTGCTGCTTCCTTGTATCCTGGGAAGAGTTTGCTGGTTGGAATGTACAGGTGACAAAGGGGGTACTGGGGAAGGCAAAGAAGAGATTAAGGGAGAGAGCTCCCTTGCTGGAGCTGAGTCTATGGTTAAAGTACAACGGTCTCCATCAGCTCTGCGGTCACCTTTTTTGTAATGACTAGAGCTGTACCCCTCCTGTCCAAGGCGGTCTTGGGTCAGATGCTGGCTGTCATGTGGGCCATAGCTTTTGGCATGGAAACTTGGCAATGGTTCCATTCTTGGCTGTGCTATCTTTGGATTGTGGCTAATGTTACCAACAGGAAGTGGTCCGGAGACGGGAGTGTAAATGGGCTGGTGGTGGACACTGGTGTGGAAGTTGGATGGAACGCTGCTCCCCTTGTCAGAAAATAAAGAATATCTCAATCTTCCCAATCTATTTTCAGTAGCATTTGAACACTGAGGGTGGGACTTGGTAGTAAGGAACTCCTTCACTTCTTCATAGTTTCCCAACATGTTCTGTAACCGACTGGACAGCTCATCGCCTTTTGCTGTCTAAGAAAAAGAAAAGACAATATGGTCAGATACTGGGGAGAAAATCTAAGGAGAACAATCATTTAATAAACTGCTACATAAACCATTAAAAAAATTCTCAATGTCATGTGTAACAAAATTTAATGTGGAGTTTTAACTCATTTGCCCTGTTATAAAGCCTGTCATGGATAAAAACTACTAATTATATTAGACTATGTTACAAAAGAAAACCACAAACTTTGGTAATTCTGACTAACAATGTTCAGAAAATTTTCAGATTTGTTTTCAAAAACAATCTCTAGAAGTTATTTTCACAATTGTGACCCTTATTTGAACTGAACGACGTTGAATCAATTCATCACAGAGCTCAATATTATGATAAATCAGACTCTCACACTCTAATATACAGTAAATACCTTGTAGGGCTCTCCAAAAAGGGGAATTTTTTCAGGAAATGCCTCTTTTTCTTGGTGAGCTTCCTGGTTGCGTCTTTCCTTCTCTCTAATTCGAAGCAGGTTTCTGTCTTCATTGTACAAACTGTTTCAGATGCCACAAAAGAACAAAAACAACAAAACCTATCAGTTTTCAAGTTTTGTCATGCACATGTACATGTGTAGAACGAGATAAGGTTAGGTCTAAGAAGAAACATCACATATGTGACTTAAAGTCCCTTAACCCACCCCTAGATGGAGGCTTCAGTCAACTGGCTGTGACCTGCCAGCCTCTGGTCCCTGCTCCTCAATCCCAAGCATCCACTCTGGGTTGTAGCCTCCATGGCTCAGCACTGACTCTAAGATGAACAGTCTTTATAGGAAGTGTGGACCTGAGACTAGAGTAACGATATTCTGACTTTCAGCTTGTAAAACATGGGGTAGTGGTAGAAGCTTTTCATCTAAAGGAGTCAGCAGGATGTGAACTTTAAAAAGGCTGTTTTCCTGGATCAGTATCGTACATTTTAGAAGATTAAAATCAAAAGGCTTATTTTATAATTAAAAGATTACCAGGCACCCAAAACAGCACTTACTTTATTCTCAGCCTACTCTATTGGAAGTGTGCTGGCATGTAAATCCAAAAAGATGATTTTTATTTCTTATTTCAAATGTCAAGGATGAGAAAATCCAATTATAGATGTCAGCTCTACCTACTGAGAATGTCTTACAATCTGATTGCCCTACTTAAACCATATAAAAATACATCCTAAATCAGCCTTGGCACCGAAGGGGTTAAAATGCATTCACTGAGAAATCACAAATGAATTCTGAAAGAAGGGTGACTTTAGCTATCTTATAAACCAAAGTGGGCCTGCCTCACTGTCAGCAACACAACTACTCCCGCCACCTTCACGTATGATGTACAATGAATAATGAAAATAAGAACTATAAAAAGCCTTTTGTCTTCATAGATTTGTTTCTAAAGAATCCACTGAATCTTTTTATCCCCCATTGTTATTTGAACAAATAGAAAAATATTCCATTGCCTTGGCTGTGTGTACCACTATAAACTCTGACCTCCTGGAGCCCTATCCTGGCCGCTAGAGGCTCTCTCAAGACTTTGCTTATTTCCTCTGACAAGAGCCTGATAGGCTCCCTGCCTCCCCCATATCTTATCCATCTAATTCAGCCTTCCCAAGCCTAAGGCCCTGATTCTCTTGTCACTATCCATATTTAAAGTAACATATATTTGATGGCTCCTTTGTGTCACAGAATAAACTCTAAATCCTTACTTTGGCATTAAAATTCCCTCATACTCTGGTACAGATTTACTGTACACGTGACCCCACTGTACGCCTAGAAGCCTGCCAAACGCATTCTATTTGACACCCACTCAAGTTCATTCCCCTGACAGGGGAAGCCTCTTCTTCTAATTCTCATCCAAATGTTTACAGAAATAAAACCAATTCTTCCAGGACCAACTTACCTAGGAAGTAGGACTGTCCAAAAAACCCACCTCTATATTCTAGTCTCACCAGACTATTCTGTACTTCTCAGTGATATCCTAGACTTTCATGGTTTCATTCTAATCATGCAAATTTCTGTGGCCTCTCTTTCAATCTCACTCTCTGGGATGATCCAAATGTCACCCACTTTAAAGGTTTCCTCAAATTCACCCAGTTTGTGCTTGCTGAACATATCATTCATTACCTCTTCTCCCCTTTTCCATAGAAGTTGATCTCTGGCAGAACTGACATTCACCTCCCTCCTGGTTCTAAGACATGGTACTTTGCATAGAAGCTAATCATTAATTATTTCTAAATTAAAAAGCAACCACTGTGCTTGCAGTATTTTTAAGATACAGTTGATTTTTATTTTTTCATCTGTTTTTTTTTTCCCCTCCATTTAGTTGTGTATGTGGCACTTATGTTCAAATTCAGGTCCTCCTCTATTCCAGGCAAGTCCCCTACCACTGAGCCACCTCTCCAGCCCCCTTGTATTTTTTTACTCTTTTAAGAGAGAGGAACAATGAGTGGGAGTAAAGGGGGGGAGGAAGAACCAATTTTATTTAGTTTTCATGTGACTTTCATTGCTCCAACATTTCACTATGTATGTGGTGCTGGGGTTTGACCTCCCATTCTTGTGCATGCCAGGCAAGCACTGTAACCTCTGAGACACTGCTTGTAGGATTTTTTTTCTTTCTTTTTTAATGAGAGAGGCATAGTAAGAGAGACAGAGAAAGAGAATCAATTTTATTCAGTTTTTCATATGGATTTCATTGCTCTGACACTTTATTGTATACATGGCGTGGAGGTTCAAACCCGCATACTTGTGCATGCCAGGCAAGAGCCAGAACTGCTGAGCCACCACTCCAGCCCTTGTAGTATATTTTTAATAAACTTACTTGCAACTTTTTTTCTTACACTCTGGAAGACATACACAAAAACAATTTTTACAAAAGCTCTGAACCATCTTTAGAATGATCTGCTATTTCCACAGCCTTCGAATCCAAAAGTGGAAGAAAGCTAAGTTACCTGATCACATTTGATAGGACATGGTCAAGAATTATCTGCTTAGGGGCTGGAGCGGTGGCTTGGCGGTTATGGCGCTTGCCTGGCATGCGCGAGTACACAGGTTCAAACCCCAGCACCCATGTACACAACTAAGTGTCAGAGCAACAAAAGCCATGTGAAAAACTCAATAAAAATCGATTCTCTGTCCTTCTCTCTTAAAAAAAAATTATCTGTTTAAACTGTTACACATTAGGTGACAGATATTGCAATTACAGATTTTAAGAGAATTCATAATTACAAAGGTAACTGTTTATGATGATGGACATACTGAAAAAGAGGAGCAAATTAGAACTGGCCGAAGTCTTTCCTAAGAGTCTGGATGTCACATGGTTTGGACATGTAGACTTAACATCTGGTTGGCAGTAGCACAAGAGACTTGACCACCCAAGATTTCTTTCAATTATTTAATGATTTTGCTTACTCTTCTTGTTGGTTCAAGGTGATGCACGTTAGCATACAACCACATAATCTACTTGAAAGTACCCATCAGAACGTAACTCTTTTTCCTTTGCACCTGTCCTTCAGCCACTTTGGGCCAATTTGTAGGGAACAGTGGTACAGGCAACTGTCTTCTTGAGTCACTTCTATTCCCAAGCATCTTTCCTTAAAAACTGCCTGGTGCACCACAGCCTGCAGCTTGCTGTCAGGCACAGGTGGTGTGGGGGCTTACGGAAGGCGCCTGCTCAGCTGTCGTCAGCAGCGGAGTTCTAGTTATAGCTCTAGTTTCTAAAGCTCGGTTTGCTCCTGAGTGTTCAGTCTTGGGCTCTGTTTTGAAAGACAGTGTTGTGGTCACTTCTGAGCAGTCTCTACCTTCCCTTTATCTCAGAAAAGGGAACCTCTGATAGCAAATTTTCAGTTCAGGACTTCAGGACTAAAAAGTGCGGATGTGAATAATAGTGCCTCAACTAAGAGGCTGCTCAGGGTCCTTGTTTAATGTTCCCTGAATTCTATACTCAATTGTACTTAAGCAAAGTGACACTGGTTTGAAATTACTAAAAATATTTCTAAATCAATCAGCTTAGCCTCATAACAGCCTCATCTCGGTATCAGGATTCAGCATACTTCTGGATTTTCATTCCAAAATAATGAAAATTACTACAGAAATAACCAGGGGGGAAAAAGCAATTAGGCTATTCTTTCATAAAATGCCTAAGACTGGTTTATTACTACGTGGTTCTAAAATCAAGGGGCCTCCCACTGAGAAGAAATCCTATTAATTTAAGGATTCTGGTTAAGATTTTACTTCATTCGTTTAAAAAAAAATTAAAACTCACACCAAGATGTTATTGGCAGACATATGCAATACTACATCAATTTGAGACAAACAAAATTTTTAAATTTACCATTACTCTTCAACTGAAAAGCACATCAAGAGTGAGGAAAGTCAAAATGCAATGCCTGTTACTGCTGGGATGGATCTTATGAGGCCCAGACTCTGTGAGGAGCTCACTTGTGCCCTCTGGGGCAACACCCTCGTGGGCCTCACTCACCAAGGCTCCTGGGCAAGGCAGAGGAAGGCTGAAAAGACAGGAAGTTCACAGAGGTGCATGGGGGAGGCCGTGAACCCGCTCTGTGTTTGCCTCCTTTCTCCTTGTGACTAACAGGCCTTTCCAGATGTGCTGGGTAGATTTATAGTTTGTTCCACTTTTTACTTAGAACAAGTTTGCAATGGCTTGAGGGAATGGTTTGTTAAAAGTTCCCAGGAAAAAAACTTCCAGTAATATATCCTTTTTCTTGGTTCCAGTTTGAAAAGAAGGGCAATATGATTTTTTAAACGTAAATAATTCAAAGCATGAGTTACTTTTGGTACAGCCTACAATATATCACAGTTTTCAAACAAGATATAAGCAGTGAAGGAGTGGAGGGAAGAAAGTTAAATCAGAGGATTTTTTAGGAAGCAACAAAGTGTTGGACATGATTCACAAACTCTGTAATTACCCTTGAATAATTACAAGTTAACTATCACTTTAATGAAAGGTAGCATCCCCCTTACCCCCTGTGTGGAAGAAAAAAATCCATTTTCACTCTCAGACACACACAGGGTAACCTCATCCCAACATCAGCCTGGTGAGAGATACTCACGATCCACACATAATACAGTGGGTTACCAGTTCCCCTGCTGGCACTGGCAAGACACTCTGCATTAGAGGGGAGGTTCTCCACTTTGAGTGAGCGGAGTCATGCGCAGGGCTTGTGAAAACAGATCACCAAGAACCGAAGAGTTTCCACTCAGCAGTGCAGAGGTGGGGTCTGAGATTCCTAGGGTGAACAAGCTTTTGGGTGGTTGTGAGGGGTACACAGGAGTTCACTCCACTGGCAGCTTGCCTCAAAGCAATAGCACTGAGGACAACATCAGCTGGACAAGGAATGGTCACTCTGCTGCTGTTCCTCAGCTGATGCTCTCTTAAGCACATCACATGAGTGTCCTGCTTAGTTTGCACAACCACCCTGTGACAGTGGAATCATGAAAAATAAGACTCAAGAGTGACTTGCTCATAACAACAGGCCTGAGTTTCCAAAGGCCTGGCATCGAAGCGTGTGCTCTCCTCAATCACCATTCTGCAAGCAGAGCTTTCAGGCAACAAAGAAGGCCTGCTCACTCAGAGCCACTCACAATTCCTTGGTCTCATGGAAGTACACGTTAACAATTCAAGATCATCCTGCTAGCAGAGCAATCTCAGAACCACAAAACAGATGTCTGGTTAAATGTGTCCACACAGGTCTGTCCGTGACTAAAAACCTCACAGAGGGCCGTTTCAGACAGGGATAGCCAAAAACATGCAGTAGTTCTTCGAATTATAAAAGCTGTGCTACAATTCTTATTTTGGAGCCTTTTTAAAACTTAATGGGGGAAACATGGAACCATGGGGAACCCAAGGGGGAAACCATGGAATGGCATCAGCCTTGGCTTGCTATGTGATTACACATTTGTTCTTGATTGTTTGGTAATGATTCCCTCCTAATTGTTAAGTCCATATTCAACAAATAATAAATAATATTTATAGATTTGATGGGACTGGAGCAGTTGCTCAGTGGTTATGGAGCTTGCCTGGCATGTGCGAGGACACGGGTTTGAACCCTAGTACTGTGTACACAAGAAAGTGTCAGAGCAATGAAAGCCACATGAAAAACTAAAGAAAATTGGTTTTCTCTCTCACACTGTCCCTCTCTTTTTTTCTTTTTTTAAAGAGAGACAGGAACAGTGAGAGTGAGAGAGAGAGAGAGAAAGAGAGAATCAACTTTATGTAGTTTTTCATGTGACTTTGTTACTCCGAGACTTTGTTGTGTATGTGGTGCTGGGGTTTGAACCCGTGTACTCGCAAGCTCTGTAACCACGGAGCCACAGCTCCAGCCCCTCCCTCTCTCTTAAAAAAAAAAAAAAAAAAAGCATGTATTTGAGCTCAATGGCTCCATTTTAACCTCTGGGTTCACAAGTCACTTCTAATACACTAAGGGATTCCATGTTAATTTCCATCAAGGTCAGGCTATAAATAAACGTACACCAAAGCAGCCATAATATGCCTAACATCAGGCATGCTCCATTAACTGCCAGCTGACTGATCTAGGCCATGATGCCTAAGGCCTTGATGCCAGCTTTCTTGTCAGCCTAGGAGTACCCACCTGAGAAGAAAAATCATGAAGTTACATGGTAGTTAGAAGCAGCTGACTTCCCTCAAAAACAGTATGTGCTGAAATGTACCTGGGTGGTGAAAGGGTACAAAGACTGACCACCCTGCAGACATCCAGGAATTCTACCAGATGTTTTCAAAAACATCTTTAGACAGGGAATAACTTCCAGCAACCAAGTTCTTACATTCCGATCATAAACTGTCTGCCATCTATGAGGTTCAACATATACATCAAAAAGACTGCTGGGGGGCTGGTTCAGAGGTTCCGGTACTTACCTGGCATGCATGAGGACACAGGTTTGAACCCCAGCACCACGTACACAACAAAGTGTCAGAGCACTGAAACCCACATGAAGAACTAAATAAAACTGATTCTCTTTCCCTCTCACTGTCCCTCTCTTTCAAAATAAAAGACTGCTGGGCATGACGGCATGTGTTTGTAATCCCAGCTACTCAGGAGGCAGCAGCTGGAAGATAGCAAGTTCAAGCCCAGACCAGGCAGCACAGCAAGAACCCATTTCAAAAAGAAAATAAAAAATTTTCACAAGAATGCACCAAACCACCTCCTCATTTTTTTTTAGTTTTTAAATTAAGTGAACAACTAGATAGACCCTGTAGGAAACCACAGGCTTCAGTTTCCAAATGTGTGGTGAGAGCCCAGTCACAGCTGAAGACTCACCCTGTAGAGCATGCATGCAAGCCCAAGGAGGTGGACTGGGCCACAGATGTTCTCCCAATAGAGTTCTCTACTCTAACTCAGCACAGAAGCAGAACGAAGCTTTGGAAACCTAAAACAGGTCAGGATGCTCTCACTTTCAGTAAGGTGATGAAAATCCAGAGGAATTCAGGGCTGCTAGGTCAGCCCCTGAGTACTTATTTCAGCCACCCCATGCTGGGGCACGTTTACTCTGACTTTTCAAACTTCTCCTCTGGGGAGCCTGGAATGTGTTATGGAGGTGTTAAAACGCTGTGACAAAATGAAAGCAATCACAACTCAGGAAGGATTAGTGGGAGTGATTCTTTTTTCTCTTTCCTTTGAACTAGAAAAAAAGGAAATAGCATGAGTGGATGAGGAAAGATGGCAACAGAAGGCGCAGGTCTGGACTCCCCTAGGGCAGGCAGCAAGCTAGCTGAAGCACCTTCTCCCTGGCTGGAGCCCATGGGCCCTCAGCTAAACTAGGTTAGTCATGCAGGATTGCTGAATGCATTTCGTGCTTCCATGGCAACTGGCAGCCCACAGGGCTGGCTGTGCACAGCTGACTACCCATTTATCACCCCTGACTGGTCACTTCACCTCGTCCTTCCTTCTCTGAAAGATGTCACCAACTCCCTTTAGAGTTTACGTTTAAAATTTTAATTCTTGCTCAGAGAATCGAGGGTAATCTTTCCTACATAGTTATCTAGATAGGCATGAAAGAGACACTTAGAAGGTAAGAGAAAATCCTAAATTCAACAGTGCACATAACTCTGGAAAAGACCGGGTCTTGCTGTTTTAGAAGCACTATCTATGCCATTCTGATTTGAGCGTACAAAGGACAGAATAACATATGAAACTTATAAAAGCTGGGCAACCTTGGCTTAGAGAAAGGTCAGCTATATGTAGATGCCACAAAAAGAGGCAGAAGGACAAGATGCTTGGGTTCTTGTTCAAAAGGCAAGTCACTTTCAGATACTAGCAACTACCACTTTTTAACTTAAATTTGCCTTTTTGCCCTTTGTTTCCATGTTCCTCTACTGCTACCATCCAACACGTAGGAAACATTTTTTAACTATTGGCTTTATGAAAAAATACCAACATATTTTAAAGCACAGTTTTACTTTGCCTTAAATACCAATTTAAATACAAGAAGTGTGTTCAAAGTGGCTTTATGTATGAAGACAGAAGAAATGGTCCTTCAAAGAACGGAGAATTTTGCTCTCTCACTTCATGCATGGGGTACAAACCCGCTCCTGTGCACGTCAGGTAGCACGTAACCACTGAGCCACCACTCAGTTCCAGGCTTCTTATTTAAGAACAAATTACTCAGCTAAATCTTCCAAAGTTTTTACTCTTAATACTTCCCCCATCACCTAAAACACAAGAAACAATGGGGGGAAAACCAAGGACTTAATTCTAAAACATAAAGTCTTACAATCAGATTTTAAATAAAATATATAAGCCATGTGAAATGACAACATAATGTCAGTTATTTTCCTGTAGGAGAGCCCAGTGGATCATTTCACATCTCATATTAGCACTGTCTGCTATTCACTTCTGTCGGTCACAGAGGCTTAGCCTTATTATACCTAATTAGAATACTTGAAAAACAGTTCTGGGTGACCCCATCTTGGAAAATTAAATCAACCTTGAAAACACCATTCTTGTAACCTCTTGCCCACTCATTCTCGTGCAAGAGTAAAACATGATAGTGAAATCTACATTCTTATCCATTATAAACTCTCTCTTAGGACTCAGAGCCAGTTAGATATTTTCCATATCTTGAATACTGCAAGTGTTAAATTGAGACTCTACCTAGACAAACTTGAATAAAAGTCAGTCATATGGCTTCTAATGAGTCATCATGTTAATTTAGCTTTCAAAATGAACCTGCCAAGTCCTTCTGTGTGCATGCTAATGTGCAGCAAGGGTCTGAAGAATATGCACTACAAAAATCTGTAAGAAGACACCTGAGATTAGGCTGAAAAGTTGAAGTGGAAATAAGGTATTGGGAGCATTCTGTTAACATTGAGTTTTAATATTTTTTTCACATCAAGAAAAAATTCATTTATTACTTTAGTGGTTAAAATTTCTGATTAAAAACAAAAGGCCTCACATACATATGGCAACAAAGGATCAAGAGTAAAGAAATACCAGGGTGGTGATCATTTTTGCAGTAGCTCTTATGAGGAGTCCTGAAAACTAGACTCAGTCTAACATTACTACCAGATAGTTTCAGACCCAACTGCATAAAACAGAATCTCACTGTCCATAGTCTATTACAGAAAACGGTCCAAAGTTCAGACACCATTCAACACGAACTCATGTTTTGTTTTTTTTTTTAACTAGGGTAGTCAGTGTAACCCATTTATTTTTCTTTGGCGATCATATATTTTGGAAGGCATTTTTTTTTAAGAGAGAAAGAGAGAATCAGTTTTATTTAGTTTTTCATATGGCTTTCATTGCTCCAACACTTTGCTGTGTATGTGATGCTAGGGTTTGAACTCACATCCTTGAGCATGCAAAGCAAGTGCCGCAACCACTGAGCCAGTGCTCCAACCCTTGGGAGGCATTTTTAACCTACAGATGGAAAAGCCCAGAACTTGTCTTCCTTATCTTTTAAAGGAGAGTGTTTAAAAAAAAAAAAACTGGATGAGGATGTACAGCTCCAACAGAAACACAGGATGAAGAAAAAAGAGGCAGATGAGTCAAAGTATTTCCAGGTATGGTGCACCAAAAATTGTCTTCCAAACATAAAAAGCAAAAATCTAGTACTGAGTAAGGCCACCATGCAAACAGAACAATTATACAAACCATACCAGTGAAATCACTTCTGACCTGTATTTTCCATATTACACGAAATGTGAGCATATTATTAATATCACCGACAAGTTCAAAAAATTCAATCTATGAATTAAAGTACTCTAAGTGCTCCCTAAATTACCAAAAGTACTTACCTGAAGTCAATAGAAGGGATATGCAGAAATTACCACCCCCACCCCCATGATGGCAAAAGGCTCAGTTGAGATAAAATCTGTCTCCTAACTAGCTATTTCTCCTCCCCCTTTGGTGATAAAGGTTCCTGGTGATCAGAGCTGCCTCTGACTGCCTGCCTTGTTGGCATTGCTCATTTGGCACCAATCAGAAATGTGGGCAGAGTGGGTGGCTCTTCCCCTCCAAGTCTGGTCTAGACTAGGATCAACCAGCAATTGCCTCGTTAACATGCTAGTCTTCTCACGTACTCACTCACCATGAAGGACCACATCATATACCCATAAAATGAGGCTGGTGAAAATCAGTGTTACAGCCACAATTTTTTTTTAAGTCCTGTAATCATAAACTAAGGAAGAATGTAGGCAAGCAAGCTTTAAGTCGCTCTTTTTTTATTTTACTGCTTACTTCATTTAATTCACCTCTCCCCAACTTTTATTTTTTTAAAGAGAGAAGGACAGTGAGAGAGAGAGACACAGAAAGAATCAATTTTTTATTTAGTTCTTCACATGTACTTCATTGCTCCGAGACTTCGTTATGTACGTGGTGCTGGGTCCAAACTCACGTACTCTCACATGCCGGGCAAGCACCGTAACCGCCAAGCCACCACTCCAGCCCTCTCCCCAACTTTTAAAAAAAATGTTTTGGTTACTAATCTATTAAGCATCCAAAATTCAAGTGAATAGTTGTGTGGACTTTCTCACTTCCGCTACAGCTCATTAGTACGCTTCTTCCTGGGTTATCTATCTCTGCATAGCCACCTCATTGATCTTTCTAAAACTTGAGAGTCTGATCTTGGCATTCCCATATTGAAAACCTTCCTGAGACCCCTGGTTGCCTACAGGACTATAGCTCCTGAGTGGGCATCCAAGGAACAGCCTCACCATCAGCCTCTGCTTGCCTCTCCCTCCTCTGGAGTCAGAGTGCACTTTCTGCTTAGGCCTTACCTATCCACCCTGGCCGCCCAGGGAGCTGAGAGGCTGAGAAAAACAGCCCTCCTTTCCAACAGGTCGCTAATGACCTAACCTGTCTTCCAAAGGTCTTCTTCAGTATTCCTGCCACTGCCTCTCTGCATGTGGGCTATATCCATGGTCTGTTGACATTTGCTAGATGTATCTACCAGACAGTGAGCTCCTTAAGAACAAGGACTGTTCTTGTAGGCACAGTACCTACTGTGAAATTTACTACAGATCTTCGCCTGGAATGCTGATACTCAAGCATTACTCAAATGATCCGGGATTCTGAATTCTGCCAGTCTATTATTTGGTGACAAAATGTGATTCACTGTCTGATATATAAAACCAATTTCACCAGATTGGTTTGCCCATCAAATGACTCAAACCTAGAAGGAAGCTGACATCACCCCTTCCCAGATCATCCAAGAAAGTGGCCTCAGCTGACACCATGTGTTTATCAGTTCATGTCACAGGTCAGATTCTTCAGTTTACCATACTTATTACTCAGTCATAAAACTCCATACTACACAGAAAAGATGAAACGATTGGGTAACATTTACCGCAAATATTGTACTCTAAATTAACAGACTCAAATAATTTTAAAAGCTCTCTCTAGAACTAATAATTTATTTTTTTTTCAGGGCTGAGGACTGAACTCGGGGGCCTTGTGAGTGGCTAGGCAAGCGCTCTACCACTGAGCTAAATCCCCAACCCAAGGACTATTAACTTAAAAACAAAAAGCTCACAAAGAAAAGTCTGTGATGCAGCACAGAGGGAAGCATACAAATAAAGGATCCAGAGAAACATTTTAAAATGCAAACCAGATTAAGTGGCTTCTTGAACAGCCAAAATCCTCTGTAAGTTTCCCAGAATATTCAAAATGAAAATCCAGAAGCCTAGCCTCTATGGCTATATGGCCTCATTTCCATCTTTAATTACCACCTCCCAGACATGTCCTACTCCTCTGCCCCCCTCCAGTATTAGCCACACTGGCCTTCTTTTCAGGTTTGGAACAGGTCAAGCTACATGCTGCTGATCCCTGTCCTAGAGTTGAGAACGGCTAGCTCCCTCCTGTCACTAACAGGTTAGGTTAAATATTAGCTCCTCAGCCATGTCCCAGATCTATGCAGCCACTTTACCCCAACAGCAGGTGCTTACTAGCACTTCACCTTGCTTTATCTTTCAGTCTCTACCTAAAATTATCTTGTCTGCTCACTTATCTGCTCCATTATGCTCCAACTCCTCACACCCACTGCCAGGAAGAATGCAAGCTGCTAAAGGTCAGCCACCCGTCTCTCTGCCTCTGGGGATCTACCCAGCACTCACAAACACTGGTGTAATGGGTGTGATTCTCATGCCTGCTGCACATGCAGATCCAGAGCTTCGAGCAATAGTTTATTATACACTTTGCAGTTAAACATTTTCAAAAGATAACAATTTCTTTAAAGCTAGGCAATTGTCAATAGTATTTTCTAAATAACGTATTAATACATCAACGAACTTTCAAGTTACACACAGAAAGCAAGAGAAAAACAAATCATTCTCAAAGTCATCTTGTGTATCATGAGACTCTTGAAACATCCCAAGGGGATTTTAAAAAAGCAACTCTTCTCTCAAGAAATTATACAGGAGCAAGTTTTTTGGTTTTAAGGAATATTTAAAAAATTCTACAAACCATAAAAGATCAAACATATTACAAATGGATTTTTCCCTTAGTTTAAGCACCACAAAACTCCAAACATACACCAAACATGAGCAAGGTTCGTTCTGTGTACAGCTCAGAAAACAACGCAGGATCTACCACTGCAAAAGGAAGCGTCCCTCCCAACCACTGAACTCCTAACACATTCCAGAGAACCCACTGCACTACATACAATAAGGAGAACCGTTTGAAACTGGGCCAATGTACTGAGCACCGCTCCTGCCGGCACAAATGCTCAGCACTGAGACTTGCTAACCAGCAGCAAAAGCAACAGGAAAGGCCTCCGCTAGGAAAATGAAAGGAAAAGCCATGACGGAGGATTGATAAGAGCAGTGAGGGCACAATGGGATAATAAGGAAACTGGCAAGATGCACTTTATTCCTCTAAATACTGGAATATTAAGAAACATTTGTTCTTTCAATGGGTAGAGAGAGAACCATCAACACATTTTTTCAATTATTGAATAAACCAAAAAAAGAACAAATAAAAAACCTGTGGGACTGCTCTCGCCCCACTTAGCTCATTCCATCATGGGAGAGCACATCTAAAACCAAGTTCAGGATCCTCAAATGCCCACTCAACACCCAATGTCTAGAAGCCTCTGCAGGGTGTATTTTAATCTTGTTAAACAGGCTGCTGTGGCAACAATCATATGGACAGAAACTTTCTAGGAGTGTTTTTCAGGCTCCTTGCAGACACAGGGACATAACACTAAGCAGATCTCTAACCTTATTTGCATTTTACACAAAGCAGACAACAAAAACAAAATAATAAGTTTCCATATGTTTTTAAAGAACTGTCAGCATTTCTTCACATCTTGACTTGCATTTCTCTCTCCCTTTGGTAATTTGGTTACACACGCCACACTTGTTTCCACAGAAAGTTTAATGTCATAAAAACTAGGGGCAGTTTCTATTCTATTTCATTCCACGGACATTTCAAGTAGGAAGAACAGGGAGATTATTATATAATAAAGCTGAAAACGTGTTGATATTTTATGTGGCAACAAGCAACAATTACATGTCTCTAAATATTCTCATTTTCATCATAACCCAGCTTACCTCCTACCACTTGCTATAATTGGCATCTCCTTAAAGCTAAACAGTAAGTCATTGTTTTTCTGGAGAAGTCTGTCTCCATTTGACCTCTGGTACACAGTGTTGTGAGCCTTGCAAAGCTTGTCAGGATTCTTTGGGCTGGATTTAAGCCTGGCCATCAACATTTATATGCAGAATATATCATCCTTTACTCATTACTACTAACAGGCTGTTCACTTGCCCAAAACCAAGGAAATTTATCAAACTTAATGAAGTGTGCCTCCACCTTCTTCAACACTAAGACACCGGAATCTGAAAGTTTAATTAATTAAAAAATGAATGAGGTATGCTTAAGGATTTTTAGAGATTGTATCCTTGATAAAGTTTTAAAGTGTTCTTTTGTTTTCAGGGCTTGGAGTTTTTTATTTATTTATTTATTTTTTAGCAGTGATGGGTATTGAACTCAGCCTCTTGGACATGCTGGTAAACACTACCTCTGAGCCACATCCCCATCCCTAAAATGTACATTTGCAGACTCTGAAAATCTGAGGCTAATATATCCATTGTAAGTAATTAGCAAATGTTCAAAATTAACTATATTGTGCTTATTTTGCAAGGACTCTGATTATGAAACAATTTCTTCAAACAGAACTGCATTTCAAATATCATTCACATCACTTAAACATATTTAAGAGCATAAATGCACTTATCTGTGGTTTCCTGTAAGCAAACTTGAAGTCTCACAGAATGAAAACAGAAAATCCACTTATTTCCAGTAAATATTAACTCCTTACATGCTAGATAAAAGAATAAAAACAATTCTACAATCTAGACTGATACACAAAGGAAGGGGGGGAAATGTGAAGAGTGACTGCAGAGGTTGATTAGAAATGCTGAAGTACTAATGAGAAAAAAAAAAAAGAACTCTAAACGGAGGAGCCTGGGGTGACTGAATTCAATGTAATGACATCTGAGCTGAGTCCTGAAGGATGAGCATTAGTTTCCAAGAGGGAAAGGGGCCCTCCATGCCCCACCTGTGGATCAGTGATCACCATGGGGTATCTGCACCCATTTCACCCCACTCTCTGATTCCAATTTCTTCTTAGGAACATATCCCTGATAACTTATAGGGATGATTACTGCTTGAAGCCACCCACTCCACTGAGCTGGCAGAACATCTCAATTATCTTCCAGAACAGCAATCCCCCCACAAATGGCCTGTGGGCTCCCCCACGCCTGACAAAATGATCTCAATTTTCTATGTACAAGGAATACTGTTTAGCAAATGAACAGAGGATGGATATCAGAGTGCAGAATGCAGATGGAATCAAGTGAAGCCTTGGATGATCAAATAAAACCAATCACCATTCACCACCCTTTCCTCCTCACTGCCCAAGAGGCCATTCTGGGACAGCGTGAACTGCTCAGAGCTGCGTCTCCACAGGGTTACCCAGAAATTTGCTATGCAAAGTCTGGCCTGACTTCCAAATTCAAATGATATTACACTATTTTCAATACCTCTGGATAGTATTCTGTTTAAAGATCCAGCATTCACAACTCTATAGCAAAAAAAAAGTTCAATAGTAAATTTAAATGAACATTTTTAGATGAATACTTTTACCCCAAACTGTTCCTTATTTCCAGACTTGCTTAGACCAGAAGTTTTAGACTTGTAAATCAAGTTGATTAAATGAGATAAGATCAGCAGTGTCAAAGAAAGGTAACTTAAAAAAAAATCCTAATTGATTTAACACCCATCAATGCTTAAAATTCAACCTAAAAATGTACATTGAACAAAGAAACCAAAAGATGGACAAGGCCAGAGATTGACAAAATATGACCCATGGGCAATATCTGGTCCATCTGACTGTTTGTAAATACAGATCTACTGGCCCTGCCCATTTGTTTATACACTGTTCAAGGCTGCTTGGGCTCTACTACGCAAAACTGAAGAACTGAAACACAGACCACATGGGCTGCAGAACCTAAAACATTTACCATCTGGTCCTTTACAGAAAAGATCTGCTGACCCCTGGACTAGACCCTAAATTCTTAAGATGGACAAAGGAGGATTTTTTAAAAGTTCATTTTGAGGTCCTTCATTTTAAAAATAGTAGAGACTGCTTTGGAAGTAATTTCTTCTGGAATAAAAGGTCTTTTGATAACATGAATATTTCCTCATCCACTTTCCTGACCTGAGGGAAAAAAAGATAAAAAACTCCAAGCTTATCTCTAATTATCTCATTTAAATACCTTCACTTATCCCAAAAGATGAGCATGCTATGATGTGTGACGAAAAGTGTGCCAAGCTGGCAGCTGCTGGAGTTCCAGTGCTACTCACTGTGTGAAGTTAGGGCTCCACTTCCCCATCTCCAAAATGTTACCTGGCCTGCGGATCAACAGCCTCCAAGGTACGAAGTGAGGAAGCACAGAAGATCTGCACAAAACCATTCCAGTCACTGACTCCAGCTGCATCTCAAGTGGAATAATGCATTTCACACTGAAATGCTTCATCACTTTAAGCTGAGACAAATAGAAGGGACAGGATACAATGGAGATGGCAGAGCATAAGAAAATATTTGGAAAAGTTCTGAGATTAGGCTCCCAAGGCACAAGTAAGTCCATCCAAAGTCCCCGAGCTATCTACTCCAGCAGTGGGTGTGGTTTTTGAAAAATATTAAGAATTAAGGCAGTGGCTTCTATTAAAGGTCAGAATTTACTATTTTTCCAAATGCCCTGATTCTATAAAGGTCTGATGGGAGTCTGCAACACTAGAGTGGAGTAGCTTTAAAGAAAAGGACAACTGTCTTATTGAAGTAAAAGGAGGAAACAGATTGATAGCCTTCAAAAATTAAACCTCCAACTTCAAATGGAGGTAGATTGAATCCCTATACATTCTTGCCACCAATTCCTTCCATTAAAAAAAAAAAAAAAAGTCTGGTGGAGATCTCTCACTAATAATGCGTGACCTGCCATCTACCCTCAGGGAGTCCCTGCTTCCCTTAAACCCAGCCCAAGTAGACTCTCAGCTACTCCATTACATTAAAGTAGCTGAGAAATGGCTAGAGTTTTTATATTACATTTTACCCAAAGCTGGAAGGATAACAGAATAGAAGTAGGGGAGAGCAATCAAGTAATTTGACTGACAAATGACAACTTCCCCAACTTCAGTTGGGGCGGGGGGAGGACGAGGGCACCTGGTTTTCTACAAATATACCACCAGGTTACCTGGGAAGACATACACTCACTCTCAGATTTTCCTCACCTTGACCCTTCAAAAGGAAGAATCAAAGTCCTGTGACCAGAAATAAAAGGCCCTACCCACACAGGATGACAGGCACCAACTAAAGGCATCTCTTTTTGGGGAAAGCCCACTGGCCTGCCTACCACTTCAACAGTATTAACCTTGAAAAACACAATCCAATTATTTCAGCATTTACCTAATAAATGTACTCCTGAAACTGCAGGGGCTGGCTGAGTTATATTCTGTCACATACATGTTACTGTTACGTAAAAATAGTGGTTTCAAAGAATGAACAGGAAGGAGTCTTTACTCACAGTGCCTTCACTGGGGGAAGAAGTGTTGGTGCCAAAAAAAAATTATCTCTAATGATTTTGGATTCACTCTTTGCTGTTTTAAAGAAAGCAGTCATTATATTCCCAGTCACAGAGAAATTTTAGTTATGACAGTCAGAGGAAAGTCATATTTAAAACAATGTTCAAAATATCTTAGGAGGGTCAAAAATCCCAGTTACTCGAGAAAAATCCAGAATAATTCTCAGTAAGAGAGAATCTAAGCAGAGGAAAAAGTTTAATCTAAGGGTTCTGGTATGAGACCTCCATAAATCACCCACATAAACTCTACAAAGTGACATATTATGAATCACATACAACTCACTTATGGTTTTTTAAAAACAGAAATGATACTACGAGTGGAAAAAAAATAAAGTAGTTATGTGTATATTTACTCTTCTAATCATTTTCCCACATACACAGCAAAAAATCATCCTAAGAATAGTTCCATATCCTCCTTGGGTTTTAAATTACACAGATGGATGCACAGTCAAAACATTCTAGCACACTTAAGTTTTGTGCTTTTCTTTGCACATTTTATGGAAAAAGAAAAAAGGTATGAAACTGTACTTTATTTCATGATATACAAACTAAGGTATTTAGGGAAAAGAACACTGATACCTGCATTTATAGAAGCATACAAAGTAGGTTCATGGGTAGCTACAATAACAAAGACATAAATAATATGGTAGCACAAGTAAAATAAAATGGTAAGTTATAACTTAAGATTTTTGACTGAACATTTCATTCACCTTTTCTGAATGCCTGCAAATTTTACCGTAACATTACGGAAAATAACCACAAGAATAAACTACTGAATACACTCTGGTTAGATCTGAGAAGCTGCCGTGAGCAAGGTGCCTCCACATCTTTCCATCAGATTCTCCTCTGGGCTATCTAGAGGGCTTCCCTTTAAATCTCGAATTTTATCAGAAAGGAATGGTATGCAAGCACAAATGGATCTATCAGATAGCGTAACAGATCAATGGAAGGAACAAAAATAAAGTGTGGTCTTGAACTTGCAAGATGGCTGTGGGCAGAACTGAAACAGCAGAAGTGTACATGCGCGTGTGCATGCATGCATGCACATCAAACACAACTAGGGCATGTGCCTAACCCTTCAACAGCTTGCTCTGGCTTCTGCTTTTGCTCCACTGGGAAACGAGTAACCAGTAGAAATGCATTGATGCAAGCTTCAGATTCCCACCTGGAAAACTTTCAGGGCAAACTCCTTAGTGGCCACTATGAAGACTTAATTCACCTTCCTCTGTTTCCTCCCCCAGTCTTCATTCTTTAGAAATCATTACTTTTCCCTGCTTGGGAATTAGGTTGTTTGTGAGGTTTCAGAAAATTAGTCTTCTCTGATTCTTGTCCTATTTGTTCACATACTGCTTTAGTGCCTATAAGGAAAGTACCACAATCACATTTCCTTCTTCATATTTCCAAGTGTTTTTCCCGCAAGTCCTTCCCCACAAAATCACCAAACTGGAGAGCTTTGGGCTTTAAAAATGGACGCAGTCTATGGTTCTAGACTACCTAGTTGGAGTTATATCTGATATCTAAAATGCAAACACCCATATTTGGAAAAAAAAGGCAAGCATAAATGCATTTCACACATGTAAATCTACAATAGGTGGTTTTCTTAGACGTATGAATCTCTCATCTGCATGATTTCCCCCTTGAACTAGTTCAAAAGATTGCTGCCTTCAACCTGTTACCAGTCGACATGCTAAGGTACAGCCACCCGAGAAGTCTTTCCTTGCTCCTGCACAGGCTCCCCGTGGCTTCCCACTATCAGGCTCCAACCTTTCTATGGTTGTCTGCTACAGAGCAAGGGATGGCCAATCAAGGTCCCAAATGGAGACTGCTGTTTGTTGGCCTCTTGCCTTGCTTTGTTAAATTTGAGGAAGGCAGACAGAAGGCTGAGCAATAGCACAAGACAGAAGAACACTCTGCTTACCAGCATAGTGAACTGGTTAAGAGCATGGCCTCTGGAGCTGGCAAAGGTTGAAACCTACACACTGTACTTCCTAGCTGTGGTCTACTGGGCAAGTCATTTACATCAGTCATTAAAATGGGGGGGGGGGGTTGATAACAGCAGCAACTCTACAAAGCTGAGACTAAGTGAGCTAATGGCTGCTGAAGTGTTCAGCATTCTGCAGGGTGAGAAAGGAGAAGTTTGAAAATGTTCCCCGCTAAACCTCTCCAGCCCTGAAATAAACACAGTGCTCTTTATCTCAGTTTTTACTCTTTCCAAACGAGCAACTACTGCTCCATCTAGCCATCCCACGGACCCTCATCCAAGTCTCTGCTTACCCCACATCACTACTGCTTAACCAAACTCCTTTTCTCACCACCACATTCAGAAGTGTTTCGTTTTCTTAATTTCTGTGGAAAGTCTGACCACTTCTCCCTTTTCCACAGACTACGGAACCCACATGGCACCCAGCAGTGTCTTGCACGTACTGTGTCCAAAACAAATACAGGTTAAGCAACCAGCACCTGGCCTGTCAAGATTCAGTTTGATTACAATGCAGATGCCCCATGAAGCATAGATATCCCCATACTCCTGAACTAGGGGAACCTGTAGAGCAAGGGTTCCCAATCATGGCATTACTGACAGCTGGAGTCTGAGAATTTTTGTGGTGGCGTTTTTCTGTACATTACAGGATGCTAGTAGCATCCCTGACCCCTATCTTAGATAATGGTAGTATGTGCCCTCCAGTTGTGAAAATCAAAATGTCTCCAGATATTACCAAATATCCCCTAGCAGAGAGTGGTAACGTTTCTTGCCCTGTTAAGAACCACCACTATGAGAGTTAAATAGTATTCCCAAGGATACTACGTTACTTTCCTACTGTAACAGCAGCCACCAAGATAGCACAGGACAGAAAGACAAGGTAAATTTTCCCAAATATCTACACACTGATGACATCCTGTCAATGAAATCCTGTAATTAGTAGGTGACAGGGCAAATCAGACTCTCTAGGCCTTACTGTCCTCGTTTCCAAGATGGAGACAAAAATAATATCAATAGTTTTGGGTTGTTGCATGAATTACATTAACTAATACAAACGCAGTGCAGAGTTCAGTACCTAAAACTACGTATTCGATAACTGCATTATTATTAATAGATGTATACATTTGGGGTCCCAATGCTAGGCAAGGCATAGGCTTTAGTCAAATTCCCCTTTTCTATCCAGTTCCATCCATTTCCTTACCAAGGTGAAAGAAAGGTAACTCAAGATAAAACACAACACAATGGTCCCTAGAGCTGACAGCACATAAAACAGGACAAGAGAACCACAGGAAAAGGGAGATTCACTGATGGTACCCAATGTGGTGCCTTGCAGCAAAAGCAAAGGAATGCATGCATTCCGTACTAAATAGGAAGAGGGAGAAAGATGTTCAGTTCATTCTAAAACTAGTTTCTTCTAAAGCAGCAGGATCTTGGAGGAGGATGAGGCACAGAAGGAAGCAAATAAGTTTAACACAAAAAGGTTTCACCAACATACATTCTACTTCCCAAACGTTAAAGAAGCTGTCTGAGTAGCAGATATCCCTGAACTACAAGTAGATCATCATCTTTCTCCAAATTCCCCATGTGGTAACAAAATAATGAGGGAAAGGCACTTCCCAGAGGCCAGCATTCAGAAACATCGCTCATATCTTCACTGAGAGGAATTTTACACATACTGTGGACCCTGCCCCATCCTCTTTTCCTGTCACTTCAAAGACAAACAACTCCAACCATATTCTGCTTGTCCTGTCTTCTTTTGTTCCACCAGTAAGCAAAGAAGCACTGGCCACATGAGTAAGTACTGAAAGATAAAGAAAATATGTGAAAGAATAGAGCAGATTAGCAAGCTGTGTGTCAGCTGGCTGCATGACCTTGGTCAATTAATTTCCATGAGCCTCAGTTTCTTACATTGGCGGTTACAATCACTGCCTTGTAGAATAAATACCACCAAATATACAAGGTTCATGGCTCAGGATATAAGAGAGCATCCAAAAAAAAAATGACTGCTTAATAAACACTTGATCATTTTGTAGATCAAAATAAAACATAAAACCTTCCGAAGTGTCCAATTTCAACTAAATTAATCCGTAAAGAATCCATTTTTCTCACACTATTTTCCAATTAAATCCATTATGCCATTCCCCCCTCCCATTAACCCCCCAAAAATAAACCCCACAGAAACCTAAGCTAAAATGTAGAATGCACCTTGTTTAAGCACGTTTCCTAACTGCTGTATCATCAATTGCACTATTTTCCATTACTGTTCCAAAAGTTTGACATTTTGGCTCAAGAAACATTCTGCTCCAGCCTAGGGCCTATCCTTCCTCATATGATTTTCACTGCAGCTTTTACAACACATTTTCTGTGCCCTGAACACATTTTTGGGAGAAAAGCAGTTAACAGAATATTGGAAACCGTCTATACTTCTTTTTACTTTAAAATTTCTAATATTGATTAAAACAGCCACCTACTCTAGGAAGCTCAATTATGAAAGTTCTTTGAAATTTTCTGTTTTAAAACAAAAAAGTAATTTCAGTAGTTCATGTGTGTGAGAGAGAGTGTGTGAGAAAGAGAAAGAGAGAAACAGACTGGGGAAAGAACGCAGGAGTGCTCTAAAACTGAGCTACAACCCCAGCCCTTTTTATTTTGAGACAGGGTATTCCTGAATTGCCCAGGCTGGCCTCAAACTTGCAATGCTGCCTCCGCTTCCAGAGTAGCTAGATTACAGGAGTACATCACCACACCCGTGGCTCTTTCTATCCTTGAGTTGAAGCACAATTTTTAAAGGAAGTATAAAAAAATACAAGCATTCAGATTTCCTAGTCCTGATACAATAATGTAGAGTTTCTTGGGGTTTTTTTTTTTTTCATTGTTTGTTTTGATTTTTTTTTTTTTTTTTTTTGAGACAGGGTTTCTCTCTGTTGCCCAGGATGGTCTGGAACTTCTGGACTCAAGTGACCCTCCTGTCTCAACCTTAGTGTTGGGACTATAGATACATGCCAGCTCTGACACAACTGAAACAAACATAAATTAGGTTAAAGTTTACAAAATTGAAGCCAGTTGCTAAGAGTCAATTTTTAAATACAACTGATAGCAAAAACTAAAAAAAAAAAACAAAAAAACAAAAAAACACCAGCTAATTTTATGAGTAGAAAATAACTTGGAGTTCTCCTTATATTAAGATATTGTGGGCTGGATTAGGTTCTTCAACTATGAGTCTATGGATTCATGAAGCACATACATATGGTGCTCAGTAGTTTCTACCACCAGCACATGAGCAGACTAACCTCAGTGAAACCTACATGCCAATGTATTAACTTGTGTAACTACCTTGGCTCCTGGTGCAGTATATAAAACAACACCCTGCTTTAGTCAATATTAATTGGGCTATTTTGCCTTTTTTTAAGTGTATTTTTAGCATGGAATTTCTAAGCATGAAAGATTTATCTGTTCCTTTTCAAATTCAAGACAAAATGACAACCCCCTGCAAATTCCAGCAGTCTAAAGTAATCCCAACATCCTTTATGTCAACTAACTCACTTATCAAACACCTAGAGAATGAGTCAACTATGTGAATATATTTAACATGTAAGGAAAAAGCTGAAAGGGAACAAGGAGAAAATATTTGGACAAATTCTTCAGATTAAGGAAGACACTTCTCTTTCATTTTAATTACAGTTAACTTTATTATTGCTTTAATTTTACTGAACTATAAAAAAAATTAAAAAGCCTAAAGCATACCAAGACGGAACAATTGAATAAAATGTCTGCTATGAAGTGAGATGCTATCCACGGCACCCCTGAGACCATGAAAGAAAGACTCCTTCTGCCTAAAGACTGCTGTAAATCACCCACGGAAATATGATCCCACTCTTAGTATTATTAAATAACACACTGTTGAAGACAAGAGCAAAAGTACTTTTTTTCCCCTTCTTTCTGGAAAAGTTAAGGCGCACGGGACTGATTCGCAAATGTCTCCACACTGAACGAATGGTGCCTGGCTAGAAAGTCGGGAGTCCCTGACACTCTAATTTAACCTTTCCCATTCCATGAAAACCTACAAAGAACACAATCAATCCTTTCTCAAACTTTAACATTCTGAAAAACAGGATGAGGTTTTATAAATTTGTGAGGAAGTCATTCTATTACAAGGTCACAAGTTGTCTGACAAAACACTCAAGTTCATCTGGAAAAATATACATGAGAAAATACCCATGAAAATTCTGAAAGTATGCTTTAGAAGAGCAATAGAGGAAAGAAGGAAGATTAGCCCTGTCACATACTGAAACGTTCTACAAAGCTACGGAGAGTGTGACAACGGGAGGGAGGAAAGGTCCTGGAAGGAGAGAGAGATCTACATGGATGAAACGTTTAGATAGACACACTTATTTTTTTAAGAGAGGGACAGTGAGAGAGTGAGACAGAGAGAGAGAGAGAGAGAGAAAGAATCGATTTTATTTAGTTTTTCGTGGCTTTTATTGCTCAGACACTTCACTGTGTATGTGGTGCTGGGGTTTGAACCCACATCCTTACTCACGCCAGGCAAGTGCTGTAACCACTGAGACACCGTTCAAGCCCCCACTTATTTTTTTTTTAAACCAGAGAGTGAACTGAGGGGTGCTTAACCACTGAGCCACAATCCTATTTTTTAAAGCTAGTCCTATTTTTTTGAGAAAAGCTCTTGCTAAATTTCTGAAAGCCTCACTAAGTTGCTGGCTGAGGCTAGCTTTGAACTTGTGATCTTCCTGCCTCAGCCTCCAGAGCTGCTTGGATTACAGGCATGCACTACTGTGCCCAGATAAAGATATACACCTTTTAAAACAAAAAACTGTATGTGTAATATGTATACATACATATATATACATAGACACACACTCATATTTACTCACCTACACTCAAAGAAATCTTCTTGAAGAAAACATTACTAATACTAGTTTGTCATGCGGTGGGACACATCTGTAATCACAGCAACAAAAGGCTAAGGCAACAGAAGTGCAGGTACGTGCTCCTATAGGCCCAGCAGCCCACCCAAAAAAATATAAAACTATGAATATATATATGCATAAAAAGCATTGCATCAACATTTGTAAAGCAAAAACTCTAAAATATTAGAGGAAATATATATTAATTTTATGAGACTTTTATTCATCTACCAGTCTGTGGCAGATCAACTGAACAAAAATTAAAATATAGAAATAAGATAGAGCTAAGGTACATTTTATTATGCATACTTTAATTTCAGAATACAAAACAATAAACACAATACATATCCGACCCTGCTGTCAAATTAGAGAAGGCATGGGAGCTTGAGGCCCTTGTTTCTTGCCTTAGACTCAAGAACAGGAGAAAACCACTATCAGCAGAGGAAGCCAAGTGGTTTCTGCGGGAGACATGGGGACACCATATAGAGGGCCTAAGGTATTTAAAAAAAAAAAAAAAAAAGGTGGGGGGAGGGCTAATGTACAAAACCATCTTTAACTCTGGACTCTGAATGAAATAACTTCCTTGTAAAAGGAATATGTAAATATTTGGAAACATTCATTAAAATGATCATAAATTATGCCACAAAAGGTCTACAACTGTAAACAGAGGTATAATAACTATACCTATAACTATAAACAGAGGTACAAGAGAGGTGAGGTGATACTGAAGGAAGGATCCCTGAAGCAATTTCACACAATCACAGAGGATAAGGATTTTCAGGTCCTAGTTTGTAATGATCACATTTTTTCCAAAAAGCCACAGAATCCTTTGAGAAAATGATACTTAAACCATCTACTACTTTCTGAAATATGCAAGGTGAATATAATCTATTTTCTATTTCTAAATGTACTAACACCACTTGCACTACTTTTTCATGTTTAATTATCCCCCATGAGAAGCTCATTCTTGGACTTTGATTAACACATATAAATTATTTATCTCTTCAAGATCTGTTCTTGAGGGGTTGGGGATTTAGCTCAGTGGCAGACTGCTTGCCTAGCATGCTCAAGGCCCCAAGTTCAGTCCTCAGCCCTAAAAAAAAGAATTGTTCTTGGCAGAGTTAAGGGGCCATCTTTCACTCCACTTCCCATGAACATTTCTTCACATGGATGAAAAGTTCATTTTGTGAATTAACCTTTGTATCTAATAGCAAAGTCAAAAGCCCTCCTTACTAAATTGTCAATTCCCTATATTTGTATTCACTTGAGCTAGGATGTCTCTAATTCTACCACATCCCTTATTTGACAGCTCCCAAACTAAGAAAAATGTCCCCTAAATTTCTTTTCAACACTAATGTTTATATTTATATGCCAATTAAGGCTAACTCTTAGCAACTATAATCTCTAAATTCTAGTTATGATATTCATTTTGAATTGATTAAAATAAAATTTTTAAAAATAGGGCTAACTTTTGACAGAACTGTAACCCCCTAAAACAATCAAATTTTTATTTCAAGAAGCTGCCACAGGATGATTATCATATTCACCTGTTTAAAAAAATACCATCTGTTCCACTACTACCACTTACTTCCATGACATTCTGAAAGGACAATACATCCCTCTAATGTCATAGCTTGCTTTTTCCCCACCTCTGCTCACCTTCCTCAGAAGTCCTCCTGGCCTCGGTCCCATTATTCTGTCATAGGATCCTGTTTGTTTTTGTCATAGTGTTTAACACAATTTGCACCCGATTTATATTTGCCATTTTGTTTGCTTATTTCTGTCTTTCTCCTCCATTAAGCTATGACCTCCTTAAGAGACGCAGTGGTGCACACTTGTAATTTCAGTGACTTCAGAGGTTAAGGCAAGAGGATCACAGTTCAAGGCCAGCCTCAGCAATTTAGCAAGAGCCTGTCTCAAAATTTTAAAACAAATAAAAGGAAAAAGGATTAGCTCAGTGGTAAAACACCATGGGTTCAATTCCCGGTACCAAAACAAACAAACAAGATATGACCACCTCATAGGGAGAGTGTGTGCTACTGAATGTGACCTGGCCACACTGATAAAGCTAGTAATACTGATAGAATCCATAAGTAGATAAATTAATACCCAGAAGCAGTGATTTCCAATAACATATGGAGGCCCCCAAACTCAAAGAATACTAGGAAGACTCAGGCAAAGCTGAAGAAGACATCTGACTGGGACTTCACAGCTTTTACAGAATAGCTAAGGAGCGCTAAAGACAATTCATTTTCTCTACCATCAGAGAGGCACCTAAAGATGTCTTTCAGAGCGTTCATGAAATATTTTTTGCTCATGAAACAGATCTTTTCTTAAAGTTCCCCAATCAAGAACCAAGTTTTATGATAATTTCTAGAAGCTTCACTTAGGTAACATTTTTACATGTGAAGCTCTTGTGAATAATAGCTAATTTTTACCTGAACAAAAAACGTATCTAAAAAAGCACATTGAAATAACTGTCAAGGACCAGTTTGCAATTGTAAAATAGAGGATTTATATTTAAATATGAATGTATTTAAATTCTGCTGAGGGCCTATGTTCAATGGTAGAGTACATGACTAATACACAGTACTGGAACCTGGGTTTGATCTCCAGCACCAAAAACAAACAAAACACCCAATTTAAGAAATACTATAAAGGAAGTTAGGAATATAGCTCAGTTGGAAGGATGCCTGCCTAGCATGTGCAAGGCCTTGGGTTCAATCCCCAGCACCACACACTCGCACAAAAAAAGAAACCCACAAACTAAAAGATTTTCTGTGAAAAACATGAGTTGTGTTTTTAACTCATAGATTTTATGTAGTTTCTAATAATCAAATGCAAAATTGATAACTCAGAACCACTACTTTCATAGTAACAATGATTATGATAGTAAATGACTTGCCTAAATTAGAATCTGGGCTATACAGGCACATAGTTATGAAAATATTTGGCATTCTTTCAAAAAATTAAGCATACTGGCTCAGTGGCTAAGCAGTTACAGTGCTTGCCTTGCATGCGCTAGGACCCGGGATCAAACCCCAGCACCACGTACACAATGAAGCGTCAGAGCAACGAAAGCCACATGAAAAACTAAATAAAATTCTGTCTCTCTTTAAGGGAAAAAAAAAATTTAAGTATGAAACTCTCATAGTACTCAGAAATTTGTTCCAAGTATCTAACCAAGGAAAACATGCCCACACCAAAATTTACATGCAAATTTCATAGTATTATTATTCATAACAGACCAAAAAAGAAAAATGTATCTATCACAATCCACACAACTGAATACTATTCAGCAATAAAAAGCACATGGTTACTGACACAGGCTGCACCATAGATGAGCCTCAAAAAATTATCTGGGTGAGTTAGGCATAGTGGCACAAGGCTATAATCCCAGCTAAACGGGAGGCTGAGGCAGGACAATATCAAGTTTGAGATTAACCTTGCCTACTTAGTAAGACCCTGTCTCAAAATAAACAAAAAGGGCTGGGCACCAGGTGTGCACTGTCACACTAGCAATCCCAGTGACTCAGGAACTGCATATTCAAGGCCAGCCTCAGCAACGTAGCAAAGCCCTATCTCAAAATAAACAGTAAAAAGGCCTAAAGATGTAGTTCAGCAGTTAAGCACCCCTGCACTATATTCCCAGTACCCAAAAAAAAGGATGGGGGTGTCTGGGGATGCAGCTCAGTGGTAGAGCATCCATAGTTTCAATCCCTGAGACACCCCACACAAACACACCAAAAAAAAACTGGGTGAAAAAAATTAGATGCAGGGGCTGAAGTAGTGGCTCAGCATTGGAGCACTTGCCTGGCATGCATGAGAACCCGAGGTGGAACCCCAGCACCACACACACAACTAAGTGTCAGAGAAACAAAGTCCAGATGAAAAAATAAATAAAACTGATTTCAAAAAAATTAGATGCAAGAAACCGCAAGATTCTATTTATGATTCCATGTATGCAAAATGCCCAGGAAAGACCAATTTACTTCAACAAAAAGCAGATTAGTGGTCACATAGGCCTGAGAACATCAATTAACTATAAATGGACATGAGGGATATTAAAATGGGGGAAATAAAATCTAAAACCAATTTATGGTGATGGTATACCACTCAGTGAACTAAAGCAATGAATTATACACTTGAAATGAGTGAATTTGATGATACATAAAACACATCTCAATGAAGTTATTCCAAAAAAAACCCAGGCAAAGAAGGAACACTCATAAACTGAGATGTAGCAAAGGTAAAAAGATCTGGGTGACAATGAATATACCTTGATTAAAGCAAACCATCCCCTCTTCCCAGAAAAGGATTATTTACCAAGCTACTGAAAGTTAAGTCAGACTGAAGCTTCCTCTTTACTCTTTAAAACACTCTCTAAGAAAAAAATGGAAAGGACCAGTACTCTGTGGATGTCACCCCAAAACAGAGTAACCTCAGAAAGGTTTATACTAGATTTATTCTAAAAACTGCCAGGATTTTTTTTAAATTTGTTCGATATAGTCTTACATATTCATGTGTACATGGATATTGACAAAGTTAAGTCCAATCCTAGTCCAGGACCCCCTTCATTCATTCCCCGATCTCATGTCTCCTCTATAACACACCCATGCTATAGACAGAAATGAGCATATACGTATATAATAACTTTGAAATTTCTGAGTATCTCTTGACTTCCTGTGTATAGTTGGGCCTCTCACGGAAGTCCAGTGTTCCCAGCTGTATTAGTAGCCCCCGCTATTACCTCCCTCTGCTCTGGGCCTCCCTCCATTCTCCCCCAAATTCACAGTTATGGTCCCCCCAGCTTATGTGAAATTTCAACTTTGGTGGGTTTGTCAATAGCTAATTTTAATCCTATTTTAGGTTTTACTCTAGCTTTCACATATCAGAGAAAACATTCGGCTCTTAAGTCTCTATTTTTGGGATATTTCACTCGGCATGATTTTTTTCCATTTCCATCCAGTTAGCGGTAAATGCCATGATATTGTTCTAATAGCAGAGTAGAACTCCACTGTATACCAGAGTTTTTTGATCCACTCATCCAGGGAAGGAGGGGCATCTGGGGTGGTTCCGTAGCTCAGCAATAGTAAATAGAGCTGCTATAAACATTGATGCAGCTGTGCCTCTGCAGTATGCCAATTCTAGCTAGCTCTTTTGAGAAAATACCCAGGAGTGGGATAGCTGGGTTGTAAAGTGGTTCCATTCCTAGTTTTTTGAGGAGTCTCCACACTGCTTTCTAGAGTCTGCCAGAATTACTTAAAAGCCTAAAAGTCAAACTGAGAATTAAGAAAGTTTTATGATTTTTACTTTAAACAACTTTTAAAATGGAAACAACAATGAAGTCACCTGTCATAATAAACAAAAATCTCATATTATCAACAATCAGAGAATTATAAAATTTGCCTGGTGCAATGTTGATACCTGTAATTGCAGCTACTCAGGAGGCGGAAACAGAATCCCAAGTTCCAGGCCAATCAGGGCAATTTAGCAAGATCTGATCTTGAAATAAAAAGAGCTGGGGGTGTAGCTCAGTGACAGAGTACTCCAATGCCCAGTACTGCCTCCCAGAAAAAAAGGAATTATAAAATCCAATCTTTTATAACTACTAACCAAGGGCTTTTTGTTTGGACACAGCTTCCATTTAAAAACAAAACTTAAGTATAATTGGTATACTCTGAATTTGACTAAAACCAAGTGATAAGAAGATAACACTAATCTGAATAAAACTAGCTCTCCTTCCTGATGTTTACTGGTACTAGAAATTCATTTCAAATTAACTTTTAAATTAATTCACTTTATCCTTTCACTATTCTCATAGTAAAATGTTACCGCCTACATATTTTCATGGGGTACAGTTTATATTTATAGTTGTTTTACACGAAAACTTAGTGATGAATAGCCTAACACAAAAAAAGGAATGGAGCAAAGGAGAAGACACCCAGGTTATAAGAGAATAACAGGAAAACTAATTCCTAGAAATATAATAACTAAGCCAAAGTTACTGGGTGACAGAAATGACAGAGCTTTAACTGACTTTGTACCAATAGATACTCCTCTTTCAACCAGTTTAATTAAAAAAAAAAAACTATTAAAGCCCAGTAAATGTTACATTTTTCTTTAAGGAAAACATTAAAGTAAAAACCATAATATTGTGGGCTCAAATTTTTACTAGTTACCAATTTACTAGAAAGACCATGTTAGAAAATGTCTAAGGTAAACAGTGGGTGAATCGAGACACCAAAAAATTCTGAAAAACTGTTAGAAACAAATTTCCTAGGTTTTTTTTCCTTTTTAATCTTTTCCAGGGAAGTTTCAATATTTCCACATGACACACAATGCTTACATATAAAGTCAACATTGTGATAACACACATTCAAGGAGTCAAATCTGCAAAAACAGAAAATGGATAAAATGAATTAGAAGTCTTCATATAAAATATACCTATACTGGAAGTGGTACAAAGATGAAATATATAACATGGTGAATTGTAAAAAGTAATGCTGACAGATTAAAATAGTAGAGGAAAAAAAGAAAAATTTAAAAGGTAAAAGAAAATTTAAAGTATGAAAAGTCTAAGAGCTACCTGACTTAATTGACTATATTTTGAAGTCTCCTATTGGTTTCCTAGTTTTGCACAAAACAATAAGAACTGGTTAATTTTATACCACTTTCCATAAAAAGCCTAACAGAATAAATCAGATACACCTGCATTTTTAAAGCAGGGAGACTAGGGGAGGGAGAGAAGCCATTTAACAAGTTATCCAGACACACATTACACAGTATGAAAGTCAACTGGTAAGCACCAAAACACATGCACCAAATCAAAATTTAATTACACTGCACAACACGGTTTGAGCTGTGCTTCATATTTTATCAACTGCTTTGCTTTTGACAGGACAGTTTCCTGAAGGAAAGTTCCAAGAACTGAGAAGTTACAACACCCACATACCAGAGAGTATTTCCTGAATTTTGTTGCAGGAAGTGACATCTGCTATAATTTTAACATTGACTTCCCAGTAGGAGTCTCATTTAAAAATTTTTATTGAACATTATTTGTTCAAGAACAGTACACCTAGGAGATGCTTTTGTTAAAAACAGAACAAAAAAGCTTTCATTTTATTTCCTGGTGTTTGGACATAACACCAGCAAGTCACATGTGTAACTCTTCCCTGGGAAGGAAAACAACTGTGTCTGATAAACTGAGGTGCGTGGGGTAGAAAGAGAGTGACTTAGTAGTTTATGGAGGGAACATACAGGGCATAGTAAAGGCTACATTAAATACCCAGATCCTTGAGTAGAAACAATTCCTGGAAAAGAGCTGCATGATCAACACTGTGCACTACTTCTCAGTACCTTTGCTTTTTTTTTTTAAACATAGGTATATCTGGGCATTTCAACATCTCAGTCACTTTCTAATATAAAGATAAATTTATCTATGTTCTCTACTGAAGTCCTTTCTGCTTAAATAGTAGGGGGGGAATGTGTACATATGAGTACATATTAAAACAAAATTCAATTGCATTGTACAGTGGAGTTTATATGATTTCTATATACACACCATTTCACAAAGCTTTTTGTGATCCCTCTACCCCACTCAGCCAGCAGGGCTCCACCCTGGACCTGTCCAATCAGTCTGTCTGGGGGTAGGGGGAGCAGAGCCTGCATGTTAAGAAGCACCTGGTGATTCTCGTGTCTCAAGTTTGAAAACATCAAACCTAATATGAACTCATTGTCCCTAAAATATTTTTACTTTCCTTTGTTTAATGGCCAATCCAGAAGTAAGCATACTAAGAAGGCAAGATCCTTTTGGATAAAAGAAGGCCAGTAAGTGACTCAAGAGTCACCATCTTAACTCTTTCCCAACCCACCCAACAGGATCCTGTGGCCCACAGGACTCAGAGCACTCTGCATAGGAGCCATTCTGGAGGAAAACTATTCTTTGTACTTCCTAGCTTATGGTCAACCCATGGATGCCCTTCAAAAATATAATACCTAATACCAAGATAAAGACAAAAGTTAAAATTTTTTTTCCCTTTGTTTACTTCAGTTTCTTTGGACAAGATAATGTCACCACTGGGATTTTCTCTTAATACTTTAAATCTGACACCAAGTTACTGCCTTAAGAATCTGACAGGAGTTAAATCTGGTTAAATTAAAAACAAAGCCAATAAACCAACACAAGAAAACAGACCTTCAGCAAAGAACAGGGCTGTCAGGGTATGGGTCTGCTGGCTCTGCGACCATCAGGTTAAGCTTTAACTCACTGTGGGCAGATAGGAAAGGGAAGAGTTTGCACTGAAGGATTCTCAACACAGATCTCCACCAAAACACAGAAAGTCAGCACTGGTCTGGCTTTAAAGTTAATCTTTATTTTCAACAGTCCCCAAACTGATAAAACTTAATTTTTCTGAATATAAATCTAAATTTCATCCATCTGCTATATTTATATTTGAGCAGGACACTGTGCATTCTACCTGCTGCATTACTTTGAACAAATGAATATACGTTATATTCATAATAAATTAATACAAAAGGGCTGGAGCAGTGGCTCAGCAGTAGAGTGCTTTCTTGGCAAGCACAAGGACCCACATTCAAACACCAACGTCACATACACAATTAAGTACTGGAGAAACTAAAACCAGATGAAAAAATAAAATTCTTTTTCTTTCTCTTAAAAAAACAACAACAAATACACTCTAAAGCACATCTAAAGGACTACCACTTCAACTCTCCAATTTTTTTTTAAAGGGGGTAATCATTTTAACCTGTAAAAGTTATGTACTCACCATAAATCAGTAAGATGTTGCTGAATAAAAACAGAAATGTATTTTTGAGCCAAGGAACATGTGTAAGAAACTTTTCTCTAGAGATAGAGAGTGTGTTTCCACTATAATTCATGTACAAAACTAGTCTATTTGACAATCTTGGAAAACAAATGAAATGGAGAAGTTTGCTAAAACTAAGTTTACATATTTAGAAGCAGTCAAGTTGTCCTTTATACCAACAAAGCAGTGGTGAAGCTAATCAGTTTAATGTTTTCTCTATTTTACAGCTAGTAGATAATTCATAAATTTGGATGCTCAAAACAAGTAAATGACAGGACCAAGATAAAACAGAAACGTACTCAGGGCTGGAGTGATGGCTCAGCGGTTAAGGCGCTTGCCTGGCATGCCCAGGGGTGTGGGTTCAAACCCCAGCACCAAGTACACAACGAAGTCTGGGAGCAACAAAAACCACATGAAAAACTAAATAAAACTGATTCTTTCTCACTGTCCCTCTCTTTAAAAAATAAAAAATAAAAAGGAAGAAAAACGAAATGTACTCTTATATGTTTCAATCTGGAACACATATGAAATTCAAAATCTTTTTAACAGTATTTGTTAAATCTCATTTTCAAAAGCATATAGAGCTAGCTATGGAATACCCATCCCATGACATGGTATAGAATCCCCTAAATCTCCTAAGAGATTTCTTGCATTAATTTTGCCAAACAACACTCCCATAAGCCAGCTGACTAAGAAAAAAATTACTCATTGCTCCTTCAGTCTTTATCATGGAAGAAGCCTAGACTGTGAGTCAGGAAGCTCAGCTGGGCTCTCAGGACCAACCAGAAAGAAATCACTTAAAAGACCTGTTGTGTTTCTCTTTAGTCAAGGACACTGTTTACTATGGTGTCATATGGAAAAATGGGCTAGATGTAGGGTCAAAATAGTACATATGTTATTTCTCTTCCTTGAACCACACTTTCCAAATATATAATCAGAGTTGCTTGATGTTCACAAATTTTCTTCAACAGTAATCAGTAGCTCATAAGTCAGAGGTGGGGGGCACAGGGCAGGGGCAAACTGGTTATATAACAGTTTAAGAGCTGTCCTTTTGCAATAGGAAAGCTTCTCTTGGCAGAGTCAAAGAGATCCACCAAAAACCGGCTTCACACTAATCTTGGGAACAATCTGACTTGACTTCTTTATTGATTTTAAGCTTCACTAACATTAAGTCAAATCTAAATAAAAAAAAAAACCCTGAGAGTTGACTAATTTCCTTTTGCAATCTGTGTGAGATTTCTTTTGAGGTGCGCTAAGCCATCAGATGTAACTCTCCCAAAGAAGCAAGTTCAACACCCCTACTCCCCCTATATACATACCCTTCCCCTCAAGGGTAGGGGTGGGCCAGGGCTTCTCAGGTAGTATACACTGCTTTTTAAACCTGATTAATCCCTGCTGGTAGTTAAAAGACTGTATATATGCCTCTCTAGAATTCAGGATGGCTTCAATGAGAGGGTTAGGGGAAATTCAGACAAAGCCCTCCTTTTTATTCAATCCATCAACATCACTCCTCAATATAAAGCAAGTTAATCCATGTTGAAAATGATTCATAAACTGTTAGATTTACTAATTCTTGAAAAGAGGGAATGTTAATTTTTAATACTTCTATAAAGGACAGTCTTCACATACTTTAGATCAATATCTGGAAACTAAAGCAATGATCTTGTACCTATTTCACATTAAAGAAAGCAAGTTTGTTAAAATTCCCTTAAGGAAGGGTATTCCATGTGTCTGCCATGTTGACAGGTTCCAAAAAAAGTACACACT
>PVKS010013088.1:0-51992 GCA_004027875.1 Aplodontia rufa | reverse complement strand
AAGTTTATTTCTTTGAAGTTTCTGTCAAGAAAGGCTATTGAGAATAATGTCTTTACTTGTTTGGAATAGCATTGTCCCTTTTCTCTCTTTCATGTGAGCTGTGCATATTCTTCTAGCCAATGTCACTATGTAGGATAATGTGACTGCCATTATCATATAGGACATTAGTCACTCTATTAAAATTTATTGTCTCTGCATATGATAAAAATCATAAAGTTGCTGTAGGATTATATGGAAAACAGGTGAGGGAAAAAATCTGATTTGGAAGCAAAGGAACATATGAAAATCTAGATATCTAAAAGGTCAAATGAGACCTATAAAAATTATCTTTGTGTCCCAAAGCTTCCAGTCGTAACAATGCATATGACCTGAAGCTATGGTCTGAACGTATTCCCCAAATTCATGTCTTGGAAACTTGTTTTCCAATGCATCCATGTTGAGAGGAAGAACGTTTGGAAGGTGATTGGATCATGAGGGTTCTTACCATATGAAAAGATTGGTCTGTTCATAGATTTATGGATTAATAGGTTATCACGGAAATGTCTTATTATAAAAGTGACTTATCTCTGGCACACTTGTTCAGTTTCACCATGTGATATTCTCCACCCTGTAAGGAAGGACCTCACCAGATGCAGAACAGATGTTTGTACCAGACTCTTGGTCTTTCCAGCCTCCTAAACTGTGAATTAAATAAATTGCTTTTTTAAAAATAAACTACACGGTCTCAAGTATTCAGTTCTAGAAACAGAACAGAGACTAACACACATGTAAATTACATTAATATTCTTTATCATGGAACTGCACACATATTTACCTATGAGCTCAGTGAAAATGAAGGAAAACATCTGACTGCAGCTAGGGGAGTAATGACCTTGCTGTTGTTCTGCAACAACAACATGAACCAACAGATTAGTGACAATGTGCATGAGCTGCAGTGGTGCCTCTCACCCCATACCACCATTCGCAATATTACTGTTGCTGTTTAATTTCTGTTTTTCAAACCTAATGAAAATTTCTCTCAATGCTAACTCTAACTAAAATCTATACAAGAACAGGCTTTTGGAATACAGAGTTACAGCAGTGTGATATTTGTACAATATGATAACATGGGAAGCTTTATAATCCTGTAGAGCAAAGAGAATTGGTGCTTGTGGTAGATGGTATCGGCCTATGGGGTATCTAGCAAATGCAAGTAGGATAAACACAGTGGAGATCCTTAACATTCTGATGTAAAGTCACTCCCTCCTTTGCTAATACTGATCATTCATTTGAAAAACAAAAACAAAACCAAAAAAGTCTTTGACTTGCTAGTGTACCCTGTAGTTGCTGAATGCCTCGCTGTGTGATACCGTATGAAAAGAATGTTGCATTATACACTAACCCACTGAACCAATTAGACTTACATAGCATCATTCCAGTATGAATGGAAATGATGTATCTGAGAAGGTGCTTGACTGGGTGCATAAACAAAAATGAACACAAAATATACCTATCATATCTGCTCCTTTGTTTGTTTTGTTTCTTACTTTTAAACTGACACTGGTGATTTTGGGGTATTTTCTTTTGATTAATTAAAATAGGAAAGAAAAATATTAGTTTTTTTTATAATTGGATCTGCATGATATTCTAGCACCAGTTTAAATTGGAAGGCTATTGCATTAGAGCTATAAAGGACAGTAACTATACAGGTTTATGGTCCTTATATCTAGTTTTCTACATCATATTAAAGAAGAGATAGTCTGAAGAATGAACTGATACTAATCCATGAAAATAGAGTAAGGAAGTTGTCGACTAGTCATGACTTTTAAAGAGCACAACTGGAGAATTATTCCAAGATAAATTTTTTTAAAAAAATGTGTATTTGGGTATTATGTAAAAACCCATAGAAGGGCAATTTAAAATAAGTAAATGTTCAATAATCCAGATGAAAGAGGACTTGTCCTGTGGATCTTGATCTTGCTAATTCTCTAGACATCCTACTGTCAGCTTTTCATTACTGTGACCAAAATATCTGACAAGAACAACTTAGAGGAGAAATAAATTAATTGGGATGGAGTTTCAGAAGTCTCAATCTATGGTTGACCAGCCCCCTTGCTCTGGACCCAAGATAAGTCAGAACATCATGGCAGAAGGAAGAGACAGAGAAAAGCAGCTCAACTCATGGCAGCTCAAAAGGGGAGAGTGAGAAGCCAGTGACAAGATATAATCCCCAAGGGCACACCCCATCTGACCAACTCCTCAAGCTATGTCCTACCTGTCTGTAGTAATTACACAGTAATCCATTTAAATTATTATGCCACCAAATGTATTAGGCCTCTGATGAGGTTATACCTCATAGTCTAATCATTTCACCTCTGAACATTCTTGCGTTTCCTAACCCATGTGCTTTTCAGGGGATACTTCATATCACAATCATAACATTGATTATTTTAGAGACAAATTTTTCCATGAAAAATATCATGATTTATTTTAAGGAAATAGATGCTTGTTCCACTTAAGGATTTCCCTTCTATGTTAACAAAGTTTCTGTTAGAATGTAGTTCAGAAATTTTAAAACTTTCTTTTCCTTTTTCTGGCTTTCCACAAAATATCAACTCTGATCAAAGACTGTATTTCATGGTGTCTTGTCCATTTCTTCTGCTTTACCAAAATATCACAATCTGGGTGAGTTATACTACTGAAAATTAACTTTCCACAATTTTGAAGTCCAAGATCAAGGTGCTGGCAGACTCAGTCCATTCTTCCAGGATGGCAACTTAAATTCTGTCTACTGGAGGGAATGAACGTCATTTCATCACATGGAGGGAAGGACAGAGAGGACAAAAAGATAAAAGAGGAAAACAGCTATTCGAACCTATTTTATAAGAGGATTAATCACATTCATAAGGGCAGAACACTCCAGACCAAATAAATTCCTAAGACTCTACCACTTCATCGTATTGTATTGGGAATAATGTTTCTATATAAATTTGGAAGGGACACAAACATTGAAGCCATAGAAATATTGGAATATGGGATAAGAGGAAGGGAGGGAAGGGGGAAATACTGGATGCTGAATTAAAACAAGATATTTTCCAAGATGTTATAATTATATTAATGTATGATCACTGTGGTGTATATCAGAAAAGAACAGCGAGGGGCCGGAGCGGTGGATCAGTGGTTATGGAGCTTGCGCGGCATGCGCGAGTACATGGGTTCAAACCTCAGCACTCACACACACAACTAAGTGTCTGAACAACGAAAGGCACATGAAAAACTAAATAAAGTTGGTTCTTTCTCTCTCTCCCCCTTCTCTGTCCCTCTCTTTAAAAAAAAAAAAAACAAAGAAAGAAAAGAACAGCGAGTAGAAGAAAGGGAGGTAAAAGGGAAAAATTGGGGACTGAATTAGAACAAGTTAAACTCCACGCTTTTATAATTATGTAATTATATATGCTTATATTGTGTGTATCTAAAAAAGAATCAATAGGGGCTGGAGCAGTGGCTCAACGGTTTCAGTGCTTGCCTGGCAAGCACGAGGACCCAGGTTCAAACCCCAGCACCACGTACACAACTAAGTGTTGGAGCAACTAAGGCCATGTGAAAAACTCAATAAAGTTGTTTCTATCTTTCTCTGTCCCTCTCACTGTCCCTCTATCTTTAAAAAAGAAAGAACCAATAAAAAAAGAGATATTGGAATATGTTCATACCTACAGAATTCACTGTGGTATCCTTATTCAATAGTAGATTGCCTTGCTGAGGGCTAAGTTGAATTAACAGCTGAAAACAAACATTCTGAAAATCTGGAATTCTAAACAATTGGATATAGTATAAAGTTTAAAGCAGGCTCCAATATATGATCTTTTTGTTTATACATAGCGTACTGTTTGAGTAACCGAAGAGTGGAATTAGGAAAGTAGACCATTACACAATCATAAGGCATTCTGTGTTACCTATAATGTGATAGATTGCTTAGTTACCAGAAATTCCTCGTATGCTTGTACATGCATAGGTTTTCAGCAGGGATTTGCATTATCTCACCTGGATGTGAAATCTTCACCTCTTTAAATAAGGCCTGACTTTGTATATCTATTTTATATTCAGCACGTATCTGTTGTCTAAAAGAATTTTTTAAATGCCACTGTATACTTAATACATGAGTTGATAGATTCATTCTGTGTGATTTCAAAGAATCTTGAACCTCAAATGACTTGGACTTGAATCTATAGGGAAAGAAGGAGCAGTTTATATAGGAGATATCAGTGTGGCAGTTATATCAAGATCAGTTTAGAGGCAACATTGAACGATGCAAATTAAATTATACAGAAAACAGAAGCTGTAGAGACATTTGACATATCAGAAAAAGAAATTCTCATTGAAGGTGAATAATAATAATAAATTAAAAGAATGGGCTCTGCCTCAGAACTCCAAGCTGCAGGCTCATATGATGATATCTCTTAGAATGCAATGTTATCTGAGGTAGAGAAAGGCATACAGAGATGAGCAGAATTGGGAGAGGTTATGTTGGACAGGAAATGGGAAAAGTAACATACTTTCTTGTCAACATACTGATCAGGAGAAAATATCTTGCCAGTAAAAATGACAAGGTAGCAGTTGAAAATATGGGTCCAATGTTCAGGAGAGAGGAAAAGCTGAAAATTCATCTTTGGGAGTGTTAACCCCTCCAAGTACAATAGAAAATGGAAAGAACTGTAATTTCCTAAGTAGAGAGTACAAACTAAAAAAAAAAGATTATCTGGTCATGAAAACACTATTTAAGGAACAGATTGAGGAAAAAGTGTCAAAGAATTGACAGAGACTTAGTGGCTTTAATGTGGAAGGAAAATAAAAAGAACACAACATGGGGCAGGGTGTTTCATTTAGTGGTGGTAGCTATTCTTGAAATTTTAGGAGGAGGCCTAATAAAATAGCCATGTATATTTTATTTTTGATTATCCTTTCCAATTGGGTGATAACATAATAGCATCTGAGAATATTTTAGCACGACTTCATTCTTTGATTTTAACTTGGGAATTTATGCTTTAATAAATTCATATTTATATACATGAAGTCAAATCCAGGGTCAAATTAGTTTTAGTTAAATTTAGCTTTATCTAAATTTTGGCTGTCCCCAATAATTGACATATAAGAAAAATTTACATGATTAGTGAACTTTACAATGAAACTTTTCAGTAGATGAACCATTAAAATTTATCTTAACTGGGACCATAGTGAATTTTTGGAGCCCTGGAATATAGCTTTCTTTTTCTACATTATTAGCCTTGATAACCTGATGAAGATTGCTGTTACTTGCCTTCAAAGATCTTCTAGCATATACATTATAGTTATCTGAGCATATGCCTTCCTTCCCAAAATGCTTGATCTTTTGAAGTGCAGATATAAAGTTTGATCAAACTTGCCAATTCCTAACATTCTATGTGACATATTTTAGGTATTCAGTTATGACTTATTCAATTGACATATTACATAATATATATTTGCATTAGTTCAACTGATGTAATATACCTTTATTTTAGTAATATAAAATATTACATTACTATCAAATTCTATGGAAGAGATTTTTTGAAAAGTGAATCAAAAAGCAATACCCCAAAGAGGGCTTTTTAAATAGTGTCAACTGATGATAAATATATGCATAATGGTTTTTGCCCAAATGATAATGAATAACTTTTTCTAAAAGTAATAAAAAATATTACATTATAAACATATTCTCAATTGAACTACAATAATTTTTCATATTTATCAGGATATTTTAAATACATTACATTAAAAGTATTAAGAACTTTAAAACAATTTATCATTTAGTTTTCTCTTTCCAAATTATCAGCTGCAAGAGAAATTAACTACTAAGGAAAAACATCATCACATTTGGGATATAAATTTATATGGAACCACACATCCTGGTTCTGAACAGAATAGTTTTAAGTTAATTAGATTTTGTGACTAGAATTAACTAGCTGAACTGTATTCCATTTTCTCTTTTTTTAGTTATTGTTTTCTTTGGAATCAGTATTCTTCAAGTAAGCAAGTAATTGTAGAAAAATAGATATCAATGTCACAAAAATTAGAAGGAGGTAATATTCAAGAAGGCACACTTTAGTCCCTAAAGATTTTCATCCACATGTGACAAGTGTCACACATACAGTGCTGCAATAAGTTCATGTCATCTTTATATTTGACTCATGATATTGTTGAATCTAATCAGTTAGGTTTATAAGAAAGAAATAGCCAAATTCTTATCTCTTACATTTCTGCTGGGATTACGTGAAGATCAAGGGTTTCATATACTTTTGAGTAGTACTGAGGTTATCTTGGGGAAAGTACCTAGCAATAAAACTTTTATAACATTAGTGCAAATGGAAATATTAACCTAGTGTTCAAATTCTGAAATTTCAAAATAAGATTTTTATTGGTTATCAAGCTAGGCATCAGAAGACAAAATTGTCTCAATAAATAATTTTTATAAGTTCACCTCACTTATTAAGATGGTATTGTGGATTAGATTATATAGTACTAATTTAACCAGATAGGAAGAGAAATAAGGGAAAGCTGGATTTTTCAAATTTGAATAGATGAGAGGTTTAGAAAGGTGACAAAGGAAACAATAATAAGATCCCCATTTTCTCTTTCCATTTCTCATCTTTTTGTTGAGTCTATAAAGCATATGGCACTAGAGAAACCAAATAATACATGAGATCCTTAAACTATCTTCATTACTTCATAGTTGGGTGCCAACCACAGTAAAATAAATCTAATGATGTCTATTATTAGGCAGAAAATATGTATATTTTTCCAGTGGGTACCTGGATGCTGTTCTTGCTTGAATAGATCTCAGATCTGAGAAATGATTAGATGTAGTTTTCAGGAAGACATGCCATTAAAGAACCTCAGAGGTCAGAATGGATCCCACTTGTTTAGTTCAAGAACAAATGGCAATCAGAATCAGATGTTTTTACATATATGGAGAATGTTATACGTGCCAAGAGGAGCTGGGAAAAAGGCAAAATAACCTTGCATTCTGCTGTATACTGGCAACAGGAAGAGAGATGTACCAGGTTTCATATACAACTATCTTCAGCTAGAATGCTGGATGGATGGTTGGTCACTCACCAAATAATGAATATTTCTATGGAAACAAAAGACCCAACCAGAAGATGACCTGGATAACTGAAAACATTATATCCTATGTCGCAGCAGACTATTACTTTTTCCTTACTTCCTCCTCCCTTACCGTTGGGTGTGTATCCTGTAAATGCAGAAAAGTTGAAGAATTTGAGCTGAAGGAAGACAAAGAAGAGCACTTTGTATTGCAGCAATCTGAAGTTACTTACACAAGGAGGATAAGTGGTTTCTGAATAAGACAAATCAAATTAGGCAGAGTGTAGACACTACATTGTTTGAGAACATGTGTGAGTAAATATTTTTATTCCACCATAGAAGAAAAATCTTTCTATTTGTTATTTGTTATTTTTATTTATTTATTTATTTTTTATTTTTGTTTTGGTTACCTAAACAGTACACTGAATTAGAAAGAGCCAGAGTTGGAGTTGAAGCATAGTTTAGATTACTGGCTTTCCCATTTACTAGTTCAGTGATTTTGGATATGCCTGTTTATTTATATTGCCACTTCTTCTATGTTAGCCATTATTGAAAACTCTATATAAATAGCAACTAAAAATGATTTGTAACAATGCATATAAGAAAATAAAAGAATATTCCCAATGCCTTTAGAGGTTTTTCTCACCTTTTTTATTTATTCCCTGTCATTTTTATCCTGCCTAATTTATCTAATAATAACTAACATGAGCCTATACTCATTTTGTAAGTTAAATTTTCTTTATGTAACATTTTATGGTTTAGAAATGTTGAGACATTACTCAAATTTGAAAATTCTTCTGCCTCACTCTTCATCCCTCTGCTGCTATGGGCCTGGTTGTACAATATTTCTTTGGCGGAGCTTGCTAAATATTCAATAATTTTGGGAAGGGTGATGAAATTAATTAATATGAAATAATGTATTAATCATAATAAATAAATCACTATATTACAATAATTTTAAGTATACATTCTAAATGTTTGTAATAATGGGATTTCATTCTGTTGTTGTCAACTAATGTTATATTCCCCACAATTATGTAGCACACAATTCATAATACAGGTTACAATTCTGTAGTTATATAGCACATAATTGATAATTAATTGAATTAATTTTTCTTCATTCCTGTATAAGTATGTAATATTTCATATTTTGTAGGAACTTTTCTTACATGTAAACTGTTTATGTGCAACAAAATTTCCCACAAAATATGAAATATTACTAGTCTTTAATTTTATATATATATTTTCATATATATATGATGTCAAATTAGCAAACTGATGTCTTTGTTTTACCAAAGACATGTATTTCACCAAAAATCAAAGCAGTTTTATTCTTATTTCTCAATGGGCATACCTATTTCTTTTGGGGGGTGTATTTTTATTTCTGTATTCCTCTCAGGATAGACTGAAATCAAATTCAATATTTCACAGCATTTAGGGAAGGAACAGAATTCTCATTAGGCACAATTTCAGGCAGAACTTTTATCTACAGCAGACGCAGAATCTAGGTGAAGACTGTTGACAATGGTCACCATGAGACTTGGACAGACTTCTTCTAACAGCAGTGTAAAGTCCAGTGATGACCTCCAGCTTTTATAGAAAAGGTCAAAGAAGTTACTTCCACTACTTGTTGCACCTACAGATCACAGTGATTCACAGTAAAGCAGTACTAGGTGGCCAGCGTCAGCACAAGAAAACTGAATGAGACATGAACAGCAATACACTTTGGTGAAACAGATTTAGGAAGGTGTGCAAAATAGGAAATGAGACATGGAGCCACATCAAGATAATTAAAACATATTTAGTTAAGATTTACCTAAGGGGGCTGGAGCGGTAGCTCAGTGGTTATGGTGCTTGCCCAGCATATGTTAGGACACAGAATTAAACCCCAGCACCACATACACAACGAAGGGTTGCAGCAACAAAAGCCGCATGACAAACTAAATAAAATTGATTCTCTCTTTCTCTCTCTCTCTCTCACTGTCCCTATCTCTTAAAAAAAAAAAGATTTCTTTTAAGATCACAATTTTACATTAAAAAAACATGAAGTTAATGAAGTTAAAGGAAAATCTAAAATGTTTAGAGTCCTAACATAAGAAAAACACATTTTATTTTATGGTTATGTGATATTAACAAAATAATTAAATAATTAATAGCACAAGTCAATTTTAGTCACTATATACTAATTATTCTTAGAAAGACTTTTATGAATACATTACAAATATTTTCCTTCACACATAATGCTGTCTTTCCTAAGCATATTGTAATAATTTAGAGGAACATTCTTATATTGTTATTTTTTAAGGAAATTCCATTCAGGATAATGGTAAACTCCTAGCATATGAATTTTACTTACTACTTAATATATTTCTATAAAATCTGGAAATTCAGCATTCAGCAGATAGTTCTCCTAAAATCAGAAATGGAATGTGTGTGTTGTGAGTGTGTGTGTCTGTGTGTATGTGTTTCTGGTGATCTTTCATGACATTTCTCTCTTTTTTTCTTTCTTTTTTTCCTTTTTTTTTTTTTTTGTGTTGTGACTGAAAGACCTCACCAAAGTTAACCAAGTATTCAACACAAGAGCTATAACCCCAGCCCAGACACTTTTATTTTTTATTTTTGAATACTTAATTTTACACAGCAACATTTACTATTACTCATGGCTTTTTAGTCTCAAAATAATTTACTGTCAGTGCAACTCCCTATTATAATAAATTCTAGCACATATCCTTTCTACAGAACATTTATAAACCATTATATATATATATATATAATATAAAAAAGTTATGCGAACTATTGTTGAACATTGAGAACAATAACCCTTTTAATATTGACCACAATTTTAGTTTACTTACAGATCTAAAGATACACTGATCAGGTCATATTTTGATATTTGTCACATTTAGTGACAAATATTAATTCTTTCAAAAAAAAATAAAATATCTTTATATTGACTTATATGAAGTTCTAGAGATGCAACCATACATAAAACTGAGTAGAAAGCAGTGTATAGGGAAGTATATAATAATCCATTCAGTGTTACGGTAAAAATTCATATATATTATGAAAATCTATGGAAAGAATAACTTAGACATGATGTTCAAACATTAGGTATAAGTTTGAACTTTAAACCTATGTAGATAAATTTACTTTGGTTTTTCACATTTGCAACTTCTTTGCTGTATTTCTTCTTTCTCTACCAAACCTTACCCATTTATCTCTCCAACCAACATGGTTAGCCCAAAAGATGAGAGGTGGAGAAATTACAAATACGAATTTTTCAATAAGTCTAGAACTCAGAATAAGTGTTGTAGATGAAAACAATGTTGGTTGACAAAGTGCAACTCACTTGTTTGACTAAGACTGAAAATACAGGTGCAAGATTTATTTAATAATGCTTTTAAATTTGTTTGACATAGTATTTTATATTGGAAGGAATCATTGTTACATATTCATGCATACATGGATATTGAAAAAGTAAGTTAAAGCCAATTCTATTCCAGGATCTCCCCCAATTCATCCATTACCTGATCTCAGGTCTCCTCTGTAATACCCTCATGCTACAGTTGGAAATAAGTGTATATATATAAAGTTTTAGACATTTCTGAGTTTCTCTGCCTGCCTATATATAGTTAGGCATCTCGTTGGAGTCGACTGTTCCCAGCTAAATTGAAAATCTTCCTTATCCGTCCCTCTCCTTCTCTCCGTTCTCCCCCAAACTTCACGGTTATGATTCCCCCAGCTTATGTGAAATTTCAGCTTTGGTGAGTTTATAAATTAAAGTTAGCTAATTTTCATCCTGTCTTAGGTTTTTTTTTTTTTTTTTTTTTTTTTTTTATAAAGAGAGAGGGACAGTGAGAGAGACAGAGGAAGAGAGAAACAACTTTATTTAGTTTTTCACATGGCCTTTGTTGCTCCAACACTCAGTTGTATACGTGGTGCTGGGGTTTGAACCCGGGTCCCTTGTGCTTGCCAGGCAAGCGCCGAAACCACTGAGCCACCGCTCCAGCCCCTGTCTTAGGTTTTATTCTAGCTTCCACATAAGAGAGAAAGCATTTGACCCTTAAGTTTCTGAGTTTGGGATATTTCACTCAGCAAGTTTTTTTCCATTTCCATCCATTTGTCTTCAAATGCTGTGATATCACTCTCTCTAATAACAAAGTACAACTCTGCTCTACCTATATAGCACATTTTTTAAATCTACTCATCCACCAAGGGGCATCTGGGTTGATTCCATAGTTTAGCAATTGTAAAGAGAGGCGCTATACTCATTGATGTAGCTGTGTCTCTGTAGTATGTCAGCTCTAGCTCTTATGGGAAATACCCAGGAATGGGATAGCTGGTTTGTAAGATACTTCCATCTCTAGTTTTTTGAGGAGTCTTCACACTGCTTTCCAGAATGGCTGTGCAAGCTTGCAGTCCCACCAGTAGTGTTTTGTTCTCCCCACAACTCTGCCAGCATCTGCTGTTGTTTGTAATCTTCATTTTTGCCTGTCTGCCTAGAGTGAGGTGGAATCTCAGTGAAGTTTTGATTTGCATTTCTCTGACTGCTAATGATGTAGAACATTTTCTCATATATTTAGTGGATTTCTGGACTTCCTCTGTTGAGAAGTTTTTGTTTAGTTCCCTAGACCATTTATTGATTGCATTATTTGTTAGGCAAAATCAACATAATTAATGAGGCCACTCTGTCGAAAGCCCTGTACAGATTTGATGTAATCCCATCAAGATACCAATGATACTCTTCATGGATAGAGAAAAAGTCATTTGGAATAACAAGAAACCCAGAATAATCAAAACAGTACTAATCACGAAAGATGAAACAGGAGGGATAGCAGTGCCTCACCTGAAATTATACTATAGGGCTATAGCAACAAAAACAGTGTAATATTGGTATCAAAACATATATGAAGACCAATGGAGCAAACTAGAAGATACTGAGACAAACCCAGAGGTTTTTAACCATTTGATATTTGACAAAGGGGGCAAAAATATAGCATGAAAGAAAGACAACCAGTTTAGCAAATGGTGCTGGATGAACTGGACAACCATATGCAGACAACTGAAATTATATCCTTATCTCTCACCCTGCACAAAAAGCAAATTGAAATGGATCAAAGAGTTAGAAATTAAACCAGAAACTATACAATCGCAAGATAAAATAGGATCAACATTCCACCACATTGGCGTAGGCAATTCCTTCCTTAATAAGAGTCCCATAGAATGAGAATTAAGGCCAAGAATCAATGAGTAGGATGCCATTAAACTGAAAAGGTTCTGCACAGCTAAAGCATTAGTCAAGAATGTTAAGAGAGAACCTACAGAATGGGAGAAAAGAATTGTATGCTATACCTACTACAAGGGAATTAATATCCAGAATATACAAAGAACTCAAAAATCTTCTGTAAAGGTCTGGTAGAACTCTATTGAGAGTCCATCAGGTCTTGTGCTACTTTTTTTTTTAGGGGTGGGAGAGGCTTTTGGTAACTCTTTCAATTTTGCTACCTGACATTGGTTTGTTTAGATTTTCAATTTCCTTGTTTCCCAAATTAATAGTTGGGAATGTCATATTTGACTAGGCATTTCTCTATGTTTTCCAGGTTATCAAACTTGGAAGAGTATAGTTTTTCAAAATAATTTCTGATAATCCTCTGATTTTCAGATCAGTCCATGGTGATGCCTTCATTTTCATCTTTGATTTTATTGATTTGCTTCATTTCATTCTTCCTTTTGGTGAGGTTGGATTGGGGTCTTTCAATTTTATTTATTGCTTCAAAAAACAAATGTTTTTTATTGATTCTTTGTAATTGTTGTTGTTGTTATTGTTCTCAATTTCATTGATTTCAGCTGTGATCATGGTTATTTCTTGTTTTGTGTTGGATTGTTCCTCTTTTTGTAGGGACTTGAGTTGAAGCATGAGTTTATTTATTTGGGCTCTCACTGATTTTTGATGAAGACACTCAGTGCTATAAATTTGCCTCCTAAGAATTTTTTCATACTGTCACAGAGATTTTCATATATTGTGTCATCATTCTCATTCATTTCTGAGAATTTCTTGATTTCTGTTCTCATTTCATCTTTGATCCATTCCTCATTTAAGAGGGTATTACTCAATCACCACATATTTCTTTACTTTCTGTTGTTTTTCTTGAGTTAATTGCTAAGATCATATCATTGTGGTCTGACAGGATTCATGGGATTATATCAATTTTTTGTATTTGCTAAGATTACATTTGTGGACTAGGATATGATCTATTTGGAGAAGGATCCCTGTGCTTCGGAGAAGAAGGTAAATTCAGCCTATCTGGGATGGAATATCCTGTAAATGTCTGCTAAGTCCAGATGATTGATAAAGTTGTTTAGGTGATAGATATCTTTAATTTTTTCCTGCTTTGATGATCTGTATATTGTTAACAGTGGTGTATTAAAGTAGTATTTTGTTGAAGTCCATTAGTGGTTTAATGTCCTTAAGTACTTTTTCCACATATTTGGAAGGGTTGTATTTGGGGGCATAAAGGTTAACTATTGTTATGTCTTCTTGATATTTTATTCCTTTTAATATGATGTAGTGACTTTCTTTATCCCTTCTGACCAATTGTTGATCAAAATTAATTTTGTCATATATATGGATTGCAACACCAGTTTACTTTCTTGGGCCATAAACCTGGTAGGTTTTTGGCCAACCTTTCACCTTCACTCTGAGTCTATTTTTGGCTGTGAGGTGTGTTGGATTTTGTTTTTTGATCCAGTCTGTTAATCTGTGTCTTTTGATTATGGCATTGAGTCCATTCACATTAATGTTAGAATAGGTATGTGATTGTGTGTCTCTGGCATTGTGACCTTTGCTGTATTTTGCACCATCTTGTATATCTTTTGTGTTTTTATTGACTTTCCTCTGTTTATAGGCTTTGGGAATTATTAGCTTGTTCCTCTGATTTAATTTTGTCTTTGAGTATTCTCTGTAGAGCTGGTTTTGTGTTCATGTGTGTTGCTAATTTGTTCTTATCGTGGAAGTATTTTATTTCCCCACCAAATTTAAAGTAAAGTTTTGCAAAGTATAGTATCTTAGGCTGAAAATTATTTTCTTTCAATATTTGAAAAAATTTATTCCATGCTCTCCTTGCCTTTATTGTGTGAGTGAAGGAATCCACAATAATCCTTATTGATCTGCCTCTCTTAAGCCATGCAATAAACAGGGTTGAACTGGTTAAGCTGTTACTTTTGTAGTTGATTCACTATTAGTTATTACCTTTGAAAGGAAAGATGTAATTAGTAATTATCTCCGGATAATTACTAATTAACATTAGGGTTACAAACATCTGAGAGTAAAGAACTGAGGTATGAAGATAGACATTCTTGTGATTATAAAGCCAGAGCAGAGGTAGTATAGATATACTGTAAGAATATTCTGATTACAAAAATAAAAATAAAAATTAACAAACAAACAGCATTTTTAAAAAATAAAGAAAAAAGGGAGAGAGAAAGAGAGGGATTGGGGGAATGATGTAGGGGGACTGAGAGTTACAAGAATAGGGTTTGGCTACTGCTGGAGAATAGGAAAGATGAGGGTAACACAGAAGTGAACTACTAGGGGCCTTACATCCCTGACCTCACATGGTGTGGTGAGTGCCAATATTTACATTAAAACAAGTGTTCAAGGGAAAGATAAGAAAAAAAGTAAGTAAAAAGAAGTAATGTGTCCCCAGCAACAACACTTACTACAAACAAATTATACACACATATATTAAAAAGAAATTTTAAAAAATAAGAAAAAAGAAAAAAAATTCAAACTCTGATGTATGCACTTGAAGTGACCCAGCTGATCACCAGGAAATTCTACCAATTATCTTGTAATGTTGTCTTAAAATCTGATGGCTTTCCACTTGGGAGGGGTAGGGGACAGGTTTGCCCTCAGTAACTCTTTTACTCCCAGATCTCTGGTTTAACTGTCCTGTAGGCTACACTGGCTCTTGGGTCTCTCCTCTTGTGTTTGAGATGAATTTGCCTTGGAGTAGTCGGGGTTCCAGGAGATGATAATGAGGGTTTAAAGAAAAGTTCCACTCACCTTGCCTGTATGCTCAAAATGGCTCCAGCCTGGGCCACTTAGGGCTGGAAGGGGTAAATGTTCCTTCCTCCAGAGAAGAGATGCCATGATGCTGTCCCAGTTTAAGCACAGAAAAGAGCTCCTGTTTGCACTCTGCCCATTCACAGCAGAGTTAGGATTCAGACAGGATTGTCTGTTTGTCTGAAATAGCTAGTCTGACCTCTTCATAGGTAAAAGAGGGATCCTGCCCCCTCCTCTTCAGCAGTGTTGCCAAGAGTATCTGTTTTCATCCCAATATAGCTTCCCTAGGTGCAGTCAATCTCTGCATGACTGAAGGTTTTGGACTGAGTAGATCAGCTTCCTGCTGTATTGAAGAGTAAGGGCTGTTTATGGCAACTGCTCTGTTCTAAACTAGTTCCTCTTTTCCACTTGCTACACCTAAGTCTCTGAGTCACTGATCTCCTACTGACCTGTGCTGTGTTAAGCGAATCTTTTCCAGTTCCTTCCAGGAAGGTAGCTTTCCCTGTCTTTCTTCCTTTCAGAATAAGGAGAGTGCATGGATGTGACTTCTCTGTATTCTGCCATTTTTCAACATCCACAGGTGCAAGTTTAAAAAGGAAGATAGAAAAAGAGATGAAAGAAAAGAAAAATAACTGAAAATGGTAAGTTTAGAGTATTTGTTTAAATCATTTTTTATTAAGTATTGGAGCTGTTGTACAATCATAAATGTATATGAAGTAACAATGTTATATGCATTTGGTCCTAATCCACAGTCACCCCCACATCACCCACAACTCATGCTGTTCTTTCTTCTGTATTTCTCCCTATAAGAGATATAGATATCCATATATATGTGAATTTACCTGAATTAAATGATTGTATATGTATTATTTGGCTTGTTGGGTGGTGGGGGTAAAGTATATGCTACACTGTTGATTATTTCCCTAGATTCCTCCCTATCCTCCCTTCTTCTCTCCCATCCACCTCTCCCCTCCCCACTCTCCTCCTACATATCTGTGGTTCCCTAGATTATGTGTTGCTACAACGTTGGTGGTTCTAGTATAACAGCTTGACTACCTTTCACCTAAGCCTGGGTTTTGCTCCAGTCTACACAAAGGAGGGAAATATGTGACCCTTGAATATCCGGGTTTGGCTAATTTTACTCAGCATGATCATGATTTCTTCCATTGCCATTCATTTACCTTCAAAGGCTGTAATCTAGTTGTTTCTAATAGCTGAGTAGCATATATATATATATATACACACACATACATACACACACCCCACAGCTTTTGAATCCATTCATCCAGTGAGGAGAATTTGGGTTGATTCCATAATTTAGTAATTGTAAATTGAGCTGCTATGAATATTGATTTTACTGTGTCAGGGTAATGTGCTGATTCTAATTCCTCTGGGAAAATACCAAGAAGAGGAATAGCTGGATCATACAGGGGTTCCATCCCTAATTTTTTTGTCTCTACTTTGCTTTCCAAAGCACCTGTACCAGTCTGCACTTCTGCCAACAGTGTGCTAGTGTTCCTATCTCCCCACATCATCTGTTACTGTTTATATTTTTCATCTTTGCCTATATGACTGGAGTGAGATCAACTGTTTAAATCATTTTCTTTTTGGCCATGAGAAAACAATTTATTTGCTTTTAATTAAACTAAACGAACAGAAAAAAAATAACTTTTCTTGAAGAAGCTGTACATGAGAGAAGGCAAAATAAAACCTGCTCTGTAGTTAAATCAAATTGTATATGAGGGCTAGAAACTTGTCTCTAGAAACTTCCTCTTACTCATCACCATAAACATCCCAGGCAACTCCCCAAGAAAATGATTTCCAACTCTTTTCAGATGTATTTCCTACAAAGGCACTATCTTAACCTTCCTTGCAGGAAAGCACATGAAATCCTTCATCAATGAGTATGAATGAATATGCTGAGTGCATGTATGAATATATGAAGGATATAATTGGCTTTCAGTGGTATAGCTATTCCAAAGGATGTAGTTTAGAAAACATTCATCATATCTGACTTGTTTATATTGAATAAAATTTATTGTTAGCAAATTTTCAGATCATAAATATAAAATTTGATGAGTTTGACAGAAAAAAAATTTTGAAATAGTCAATAGCCTCAATTTTTCGTCAACACAAAGTATTTCTTCACAACACATTCCTGTGAATTAACCATCCAGAAAAAGGTAACTACTTTCTGTTGTCTATCATCATTGGTTAGGTTTTTTTTTTTTCAGTTCTTCAAAGTCATAAGTACAGATGAATAACAAATATGTGGCTAATGTCAATATTGGTACAAAGTCTGTGCTCAAAAAAAGGACAGGATCATTCAGGTTATCATAAGGATTTCTATTTGCTTTCTCTTAAATGCAATTAAAGTTACACAGGTGTTAAAAAAACATGTCATGGTTATATTTTCATTTCAGAGGCAAACAAGTAGAAACTATACTCATATACATCCTTACAGTTACTGGCATCTATGTTATTATGCCTTTAAATTTCCCTCCACTCAGGAAAATTTCTAAATTTTCTGTTTTCATGATTCACTACATTGATAACATCACATTTCTCTTTGTTCATAGTTCTATGAATAATTTCTTTCCCCCCATTTCCCTCTCATTTTGGGGTTGTTGTAATAGGGTTAATTTGCTCCTGTTTTTCTTTTTCCTTCTTCTTCTTTTTTTTCTCTGATAAACTACATTTCACTGCCACCAATGTGGATAAATCCAGTCCAACTGCTAAAGCTAGTTTTTCTAGCATTACAAAATGTAGGTTTTGGATAAGACAAAGATGGCTACATCATTTAGCATAATAAGGGATATTGCATTAAATAAGTAGCAGGCTTTAACCTAAGCCTATTTCCATTCTTTCAAATTCCACCTTTCTACCTAAGAAACCACAACTTAAATTAGTACACTTACCAATTCAAACCTAAACTAAAAGTTTTCTTGTTTTGTTCTTTTGTTTTTAGCTTCAGAGAGCTGGATCTCAGCCAATCATAATCAACCAAGCTTAATTTAATCAGGTACAGCCAACTAATTAGACCATACCCACATAAGGTAAACACCTGACTAACCAGTCAAGGTATTTCTGTACTTTACTTCTGAGTTCAGCATGCAAAACACCAATACCTACTTGCCAAGAAAAACTCTCTGAACCTTTTCTGGTTCTGAATGCTACCCAACTAATGACTGGTTCTTTGCTCAAATACATGCCTAATAATTTTTTTTTAAGGGAGGAGACATATTGAAAAGGTTTTAGTGTTTATAAGAGAGGAAAATTGGTTAAAATGAATATGTTATTTTTTCAAATCTTTCAAGTTTTGAATTCTTAATCTATACATTAAAATTATACATAATAGTGGGATTTATTGTTATATATTTGTACATGCACACAATATAGCAATATAATTTGGTCAATTTTCTAACACAGTTATTTCAAGAAGTGAGGGAATTTGGACAAGAGCAATAAGAGGAAGATGAGAATTCAAAGAATCTTCCGGCAAAGCAAACTGTGTATTGACATTTTCCACTGAAGAATTATTAAGACTTTCTGCAAGCTCTTACAATATCAAAGCATTAGCTTAGACAGAATATTCCCGGAAAAACAAAGTGCTAACAGAACAGAGAAATAGCAAAGTCATGCTAATGAAGAGAAAGGAACAGGACCAAGTTATGCAAATATAGATACTAACTCTTTATTTTGGATTCCAGGTCCAGCCTGAATAACAGGGTGGATATTTGTGATCACATTAGCTTTTTTCTGGGGTGAGATGATCATTTATCTCATCACCTATGCTTTCTTTCTCATCCTGTAGTGTCTGCCATTCTCCTTATAAATACAGGATACTATTGAAAATACCTCAACCTTTAAGGCTTAATTAATCCCCAAAGGAAATTAACCCACTAGTGGTTTTTAATCTTTTTAGAGTCAAAGTTGTGTGGTTCAATTCATATTATGAAAACGTATGAAATTCTGATCAGGTCCAGGGAAATGTTTCTTTTTTATTCTCTTTAAAAATTTTTTTTATAATGCTAGAGACTGAACCCAGAGGTGCTTTACCACGGTGCTACATCCGAGACTTCGTAAAAATTCTTTACTTTGAAACAGGGTTTTATAATTGCTTAAGGCCTCACTATGTTGCTGAAGCTGGCGTCAAATTTGTGATCCTGTTGTCTCTGCCTCCCCAGTCGCCGTAATTACAGGCATGTGTCACCAGGAATAGTTAAAAAGTTTTAAAACTTTAAATTAGACACTGGTATTACAATTTATAGCATTAAAATAAATTTATTTTGAAATATTAATTACTAATACTAACTCTAGACAGAATAGATAAGAAGTTGAAGGTTCCTGTTTACATATTAAAATTTCAAGTATTGGGGCTGGAGCGCTGGCTCAGCGCTTGTCTGGCAAGCACAAGGACATGGTTTCAAACCCCAGTACCACGTACACAACTAAGTGTTGGAGCAACTAAGGCCATGTGAAAAACTAAATAAAGTTGTTCCTCTCTTTCTCTGTCTCTCTCACTGTCCCTCTCTCTTTAAAAAAAAAATTCAAATATTATTATACATAGAGCAAGAATATATATATTTGAAAACTCTGATCTCTTGAGAGTTCCAATTTCTTGTATTTATTGTTATTTGCCCTTATTATGGGCCAAATAGACTTTTTTGCTCTAACACAAGTGTTCAAAATTTTACTTAAAACATTATAATTAATTTTTATGTTAGACTAAGTCTGTTAGACTCTTCAGATGGTAAAACATAATGCAATATTGCTGTTTCTGTCAAGTAAAAGATTACTGGCTATTATATGGGTTTTAGATAGAATTATCGGAAATGGAAGATATCTCAGTCAGTTTAGTACTTAATCAGTACTTTTATTTATTATTTTTGGATTTGATAATGTGGTAGTTTTATTTTTATTTTATCTTTTATTTTTAACTAATAGAAACATAAAATTTATATATATTAATTGGTTACCACATAATGTTCAATACATATATACATTGTGTAATGTTTAAATCAGTTTTGAATGTATTTAGCTTTTCAAATATTTGTCATTTATTTCTAGTGAAAACCTTCAAAAACCTCTCTTTTGGCTTTTTGAAATGTATAATACACAATTGTCATCTATAGCCACCATACTCTACAACAGTACCCTGGATTTTCTTCCTCCTGTCTAAATACAAATTGCTACCTTTAATCAACTTTTCTCCATCTGTCCCACCACTACTGTCTCTGGTAAACTTGCTCAACTTCTCTGAGATCAACTTTTATAGTCCACATGTAAGTGAAATGATGTGGCACTTTTCTTTCTGTGCCTGCCTTGTTTCACTTTGCATGATCTACCACTCTCTAGGTTGTCTCTGTACTGTGTTGAGTGTTTTCTTTGCTATGCAGATGACTTTTAGTTTTATGTAATCCTACTTGCCTATTTTGGGATCTTGCTCCAAAACACCTTCCCAATTCCAGAGCTCTAACAGTTTTCCCTTGTTTTATTCTAGTAGTTTCATGCTTTCACGTTTCATATGTAATGAATCCATTTTAATTTACTCTTTATATCCATCGATAGATAGGGGTCTAGCTTTGTATTGCAGATACAAATTTTCCCATAACCATTAATTGAAAAGACTGTCCTTTCTCCAATGTGTGTTCTTAGCACCTTTGTAAAAAAAACAATCACTTGGCTATAGACCATATGAGTTTGCTTTTAAACTTTCTGTTCTGATCTGCATGTTTATTTTAGTGTCAAAACCATGCTATTTGATTACTAAAGCTTTGCACTATGTTTGGAAATTAGGTAGGGAAAGGTCTCCAGCTTTATTCTTTTTGCACAAAAGAGTTTTTACTATCTGGAGATTTCATATAAGTTTTTTAAATGTTTTTTCCTAGTTTTGAGAAGAATGCCAATACTATTTTCATAAGGATTGCACTGAATCTATAGATCATTTCAATGACATGTACATTTTAACATTAGTTCTTCCAATCCAATATAAAATGCATTTTCATATATTTGTGATATCTCTAATCACCTTCATCAATATCTTATAGTTTTTGTAGACCACTTTCATCTCTTTGGTTTGTTTTTTCTGTTTCCCAAAGGTTTTGATGTGTATGTCTTCATTTTCATATGTTTCAAGAATTATCTTAAAAATCTCTTTCTTGATTTCTTCCTTGATCCATTAATTATTCAAAAGTAATTTGTTTAATTTCCATGTAATTTTATAGTTTCAAAGTTTTCTGTTGTTATAGTTACTGATTTCTAGCTTCATTTCATTGTAGCCAGAAAAATATTCAATAGAATTTTAAGTTTTTTAAAATTTGAGACTGTTTTATGTCCTACCATATGACCTATCATGAAGAATGTTTCTTCTGCAGATGAGAAAAATCTGTACTCAGCAGCTATTGGGTGGAATGTCCTGTGGATACCTAAGGTCTATTTGTTCTAGAGTAAATTTAACTGTTTTCTCAGTTGATTTTTCTGTCTTCATGACTTTTGTATTGCTGAAATTGGGGTGCTAACATTCCCAGGTATAATTGTATTGAAGTTTATCTCTCTCTTTAGTTGTATTATTAAAAACTTTATATATTTAAATGCTCCAATAATGAGTTCATATATATATAGAACTGGTAGTTTTACTTGCTGAAGTGACCTCTTCATCATTATATAATGAGCTTTCTTCTATCTTTTTTCTGCTTTTAATCTGAAAACTCTTTGATTGATATTCATTTGGCCTCCCATGTTATCTTTCAGTTTCGCTTTACATGAATTATCTCATGGTATTCCTTCAGTTTCAATTCTACGTGTGTCCTCAGAAGTGAAGTGAGTTTCTTGTAAGAAAATTATAGTTGGATGATGTTTTTGTTTCATTTTACCAGTCAGTCTGTCTACTTTAATTGGAGAAATCAGTCCATTGGTCCATCAATAGTTAAGATGATTATTGGTGGTCATAGTATTGCCTCAGTTGTTACATAACTTTTTTTTAGTTCCTTTTTTTTTTCTCCTTCTTTTATAGTCTTCCTTGGTGAATCACTAAAAGAATTACTCTAATAGTGCATTTTGGTGTGATATTTACTTATTTTTTGCCTTACCTATTATAATTTTTTGCTTTATCTTTTATATGAGAGTTTCACAAAATAACTTTTGAGTATAATGAACTATTTTTAAATGATAGCAACTTAATATGATCCAAGCATAAGAACAGAATAAAAAAAATAAGAGAAAATCTACACATAACTCTCCTGTCATGTGACATTTCTCCACACATTCTGAATTTTTCATATCCCATTTTATATCTTTCTAAATTCACTCTCTAATAATGTTACTTTAGCTATTATTGTTATTTTATTTTATTCTAAAATTCTAAAAATTTGAATGGTTTACATACCATACTTACAATATTTGAGCATTTTGAATTTGTGTAATTATTCTTATCACTTGCTATATTTCCTTCTTACTCATTAATTCTTTTTCAGTTTTAAGAACTTCCTTTTGAAAAAAAGAACTTCCTTTATTTCCTCTGAAATTTATCTGATTTATACAGATTTTCTCAGTCTTAGTTTGGTTTCTGTTGAGAAGTCAGCTGCCAGGCAAATTGAGGCATCCCAGTGTGTTATATTTTTTTTTCCTCTTGCAACCTTGAGAATCTTCTCTTTAAATTTCACTTGTAACAACTTCATTATAAGGTGTCATAGAGTAGACTTGTTCTAGTTAAAAAGTTTATTGTAATTTTAAGTACTTGGTGAGGTCATGGTTTCCTGAAAGCTCTGGAAATTTGTTCAAAGGCTATATTATCTGAGCATTAAAGGGTTTGATATTCCTTTCTGTCTTCCTTTCTATCTTCCTAATGTGTCTTTGTTGATGAAAGTCTTTCTGGAAACTCCAAACAGGCTGCTTGTTTTTTCTAAGACTGTAATTACTTCCACTTTGTCAGTACTAGATGGTTCCTAAGCCCAGATTTGCTAGGAGACTGAAGTTGGTTTGCTGTCATTGTTTCAGTACCAGAGGGCGATCTAGTATGGTCTCAAATAGTTTGTTGGAATATTGTTTAAAAAGGAATGGGAAAGTACCTAGACAGAGTAGTCTTTCACCTCGAACTTCCCCTTTGGGACAGAATAAGCCTAGTTGCCTAGTCCTCAGTGGTCAAACACAGCAAGGTTAAACCCAACACTGGAAAGAGTTGCTGTGGATGGAGCACTTGTGGGCTCCTCTATCATTACCTGTGTCCACCAATGCTTCCAACATGTGTCACACTGTGAGTCCACAGCCAACCAAGATAAGCACAACACAGTTTTAGGACTGAAGCTCCTACTTTCATGGGCTGTCTATTGCTGAATTGGATTCATGACCCCAAGATAACTGCTAAGAACCCTAGGTGATGCTCTCTGGAATAAAATTCCAACAAACTAAAACTACATTTTCCCCTAGCTTTGGAACTAATCCAGAGATTCTGATTCAGTCACCTTTTTTTGAAGCTGTAAAAAAAGACCTGATGAGAATAATTTTAGGTGGAAAAGTTTACTTGAGGGTTCACGATTTCAGAGGTCTCAGTTCATAGATAGCTGACTCCATTTCTCAGGACTCAAGATGAAGAACATCATGACTGAAGTGTGTGGCAGAGGAATGCAACTAATAACATGATAATCATGTCTAGAAGTTTTGTCTATCCTGCAGATGGGGCTTTCAGTTTGCGTGGTCTCACTGTGGAGGACCTTGCAGTAGGCTCTGAGACAGAGCCCTGTACTTGCTTTCATGCTTACACTATAAAGGGTGGAGTCCTACTCCTTGCTCTGATTTCTGAAGGTTGAGGAAGGATGGTAAGATCACTTCCTTGCTGCCTGAGCTAACATAATTCCAACATTTTGATGCTCAGGAACTAGCCTAGCAGTGAAGTGTCATAGTCCTCCTGAGTTGGCCAGTGGGGAGACCTGGAACTGGATTTCAATTCTAAGGCCTGGATTTAATTCCTTTTAACCACACCAAATTGGAGGACTCTCTCCAGATTGAGCTGCTTGGAGTTATGAAAGGTAAAACACCTTGATTTGCAGTCAAATCCTTCCTTCCTGCTTTCATTAGTGTGTCCTTTCATTTTTTTAATCCTGAAATAAGCACTGTGGTCCCTCACCTTCTTGCCTTCATTCTTGTACTGGTATTTTGGAGTGTGAATGTCTATTCACCTTGGTGTATGTGTTGTGGGAGATGACTGGAATATTTTACTCAGTCACAATCTTGTTAAATATTATAGTAACTGAATTATGTTCATTTAGATTCTAATTTCTATCATGATAAAGATCATTTATATTAAGAAAATATGGATATTTTCTCAAATTAATATTGTTGCTAGACATATTGAAAACTCTTTACATAGAATTTGAGAAAACAATTATTAATTTTCTAACACTAAACATTCTGTAATTTTTGCATATAATCTGTGTAATGATATAATTTTTTTGCATAGTATGAATTTAGTTTCCTGACTGAAGTAACAATGTTATCTATCACATCACATTCCCTACTTTTAGGTACAATGAGAGAGGCTGAGATTAGTATTTTCTACTTTGTAAGTTGAAGTTATCTGAAAATTTTTGGATTTGTGGAAATGACATAATTTTATGCAATGTAAATTATAATTGAACTTTTCATGAGATTTTTTTATGATGGGTGCAAAGAGAGAAAGAAAAAAAAGTGTCACATAATTTCCTCAGATTACAATTTTAAAGTGTGTTAACAAATGCACGAAACATTTAGGATCCAAGGAAATTTTGAGTAATAGGGAGTTGCAATTCCATTTAATTTGGCAATGGAAAGGAAGGAGCACTACTGCTTACCATTGTTATGAAACAGAATGCAAGGAATCCAAGACACAATGTAGAAGTTTGACACTGGTAGTGATAAAAGCAGTTAAGGAGAAGGCAGTGGACTAATATCTAAGTTGATATTAGTCAAAATACTGCTTCTCTGATTTGAAGGTAAATGTGATTTATGCATAGGAAAAAGTATCTCAGTGCCTTTAATAGACTGCAATGGTGCGGGATACTGAGAGAGAGAAATGCAAAACAGATCCATGGACTAAGAAATTTACTACTATCTTACTCCAAACTTGGCTTAATTAAATTATTTTAATCTTGAATTAGTAAATTCCATGTGCCTAAACTAGATTGAGATTCTGTGGGTAGTGCCACATCAAATGGCATACTGAAATTTAGTTCTGGTACATGTGTCTTAGCATATTTGTGCTCAGATACAAAAAGCCTAAGACTATAATTTGGAAAGAATTTATCTACATATATATATATATTTTTTTTTTTTTTTCAGTTCTTGGGTCAGGGAGTTTGAGATGAAAGTGATGGCAGGCTTGGTGTATGGAGAGAACTCAGTCTCACTTTCGGATACGGATTCCAGAGAACAGGAATGTTGTGCTCTCTCTTGGTGGAAATGGTGAAAGCAGCTGAAAAAGTTAATAGCTATGTGAAGCTTCGTTTATAAGGGTCTTCTTCCCTTCCAAGAGGGAGAAGCCCTCCTGGCTCAACCACATCTTAAAGTCCCTATTGCCTCATATTTGTCATTAAATTTCAATACATGAAATTTGGAGGAGACACATTCAAATTTTAAGAAGTACTAATCACCTAGCATGAGTAGAGACCCCACAAATTAAGGGCTGGCTCCTCCACAAGACTGCTCTTATTTCACATGCCAGCCACCAGCATGCTCTCTAGGCCCTTCTCACCAAGTACCTACAAATTTGGAAATGACTGTACTAAGTAATGACTGTACTAAGATAAAAATGGACTGCCTTGAAATGGTCAAGATGCACTGCAAGGAAGATTCTAGTGGTTTGGCATTTGATTTGAAGATGGTTATTAACAACAGAGAAGAAAGAATTCCATGATTCTTATTAAAGATGAGAGTAGTGAGAGGAAGAAAGGAGAGAGAGAGGAAACAGATCAAATTGGCTCATTTTGTGGGGCTTGAAGCCAGAGGGAAATAAACACCTTGGTCGAAGGTACAGTTTCTTGGTTTTATACAATGAAAATCGAATGTGTCTAATTGAACTGTAAATTCCACAAGGACAGATTTTTTTTCTCTATATTTTCCATCTTTCTAGACTAGTACCTGGCACATGAAAAATATATAAATATGTTATAAAAATGACTAACATTCCAAGCACAACCTGCCCTACTGGTAAAATCAATAAATAGCAACTATATTAATCCAAAAAATATCAGTGAAAAGAAGAAAAACAACATGAAGAAATCCACATAGTAAGATTTAAAGAAACAAGGCACAATATCATTTGTCACAACCAAAATTGAATAACTATTTTGTATTATTCCATTCATTGAAAACTAAGTTTGCCAGTTAAAAATCCTAAACCACATAGGTTCTATTCAAACAGCTGGGTTTGGGATGATTCTCTTAAAACAAAAACAAAATAAAGTGGACAAGAATGCTTAAATAACAGGATAGGCAAATATGTAGGAGACAAATGCAAATAAAAAGAAAGTAGAAGTAATCACACCAAGATAATTGGAATTTAAGAATAACATGAAGTGGGATAAATAAATTATAGAGAAAAGAAGGGTTATGTATTCATATGCACCAAAAAAGTAAATATTAAATACATAAAAATATTTTCATTAAGGGAAAATATAATCATATAATTGATAAAAACAAGATCATAGAGACAGACTGAGTATTATATAGTGTAATACATCTACATATTAGATGATATTGTATAGTGTAATGCATCTATAGTTGCAAAACTACTGCACATTTTTTTTTTTAAAGAAAGAGGGGACAGTGAGAGAGAGGGAAAGAGAGAAGTCATTTATATTTAGTTTTTCATGTGACTTTCATTCCTTGGACACTTCATGTGTATATGGTGCTGTGGTTTGAACTCGTGTACTTGCACATGCCAGGCAAGCGCGGGAACCGCTGAGGCACTGCTCCAGCCCCACTACTGCACATTTTTGACAGAAAGAAAATTACAAGTACTATTATCACCCATGGAAGTGCAACAGTAGCAAACCCTTTTAAGTTAAGTATGCTGAACACAGGGCTGTTTGCAGAGCAGTGACCAAAAGATGATGTGAAAACCTCAGTAATTAAAAGACGTAATGATGTCAATTGCCACATCACTGAAATGAACTCAAATAGAAGCAAAAACTATCTAGGAAAAAATTTTAATGATCATATTTATACTAAAACTAATGGAGAATGGATGCCATATTTAGAACAAATTAATGACATTATATCTTCATTATTAAGGGAAAAGAATGAATTAAAGGGATTAATATTCACCTGTGATGTGTCTTCTTACTTCACTTTCTTAATACCCATTTGCAATTCCATTTTAAGTTGACCACATTTTCTACAGAACTGGAAAAGCAATATTCTTGCACTTTTTTATTTTTTATATCTTCTTTACTTCTAAAGATGTCTAAGTACTCCAGTTCTCCCCAGTAATGCATTATCAGGTGTCTCTTGGATGTAAGCTGAAAAGAATTTTTCAGTCCTGATAAAATGAACAGGTGTTTCTAAGACTACATTCTTCTCCATTTATTCCAGTCTGGAAGAAAGAGTGATGCCAAGATCACAGATACAGCTCTCATGTTAACATATGAACATGTGTCAGAGAAAAGTGAGTAAAAGCACTTAGCCTGATATATTTGAGATGCATACATGATATATAACAACAAAGACTGTGGTTTTAGCATCAATGATAGGGACACTGAGAAAGTTAGTGTGTAGGTTTTACCCCTAGCTCCTTTAGCCAAGTTTCCAGAAAGAAGTATGAACTCAAAGTTTTGAAAGCAGTCTAAAGCAGAGAATGAAGAAAATAGTGCTTTGCAAAGAGATCTTCTCTCCACATGTAGCCTGCAATCTAAGTGATTTAGAGTTCCATAATTTGTGGGCCTGCTGGGTTTGAAAAGACAATGTATGTACCCCAAATTGCAACTAGTCCAAGAAGCAGGGAAATAGCTGCCACAGCAGGATCTAAGATTGATAAAATAGGCAGCATGTGGCATGGAAGGACTCTAGATGGTGCCACTCAACCTGAAGCTATCATTTGAAACTGCCTCAGGACAATAAGCCTTTATGGGCAGGAGAATGGGTGTAGTCAAGATAAAGAAGTCAGTTAAGTAAAAAGACAAGAAAATTTAAAGACCATATTTAAGCAAAATCCTTGGCTATGGTTACTTGTATAGGAACTGACTGGGGGAAAATATCCTCAGAGAATAATCTGTTTTAAAAGAAACATTTTGCAAAAATAACAGCAATCCTGAACAACACCAATCTATAACTGTGCATCACCTGCTAGGAAAGCTGAGCTTTCACCAGGAAAGACATTCTTCTCAAGATTCGTCTCGCATGGTCACCGGAGAAAAAGATAAGAAAATCATTGTACTATCATGAGCAGCAGCCAAGGACAATACATGGTAAAGAGATTACATGCTAAAACCCATTATATAGGTTATAATTTGAGATGGTAGAGAGTTGGAGAGGTACCTATGTGATAAACTTCCTGGAGAGAGCATTTTCACTTATCTTTCTCATTACAAATTGGTAGAAGCTGGGCTTCAATCATTACTGTAAGTTTTTTATTCCCTCTTACGCTTAGTGGAATTTCTTTCCCGTTATCCTCCACTTCCTCAAATACTGTATTGTCTGTGTGTTAAAGGAAGATACCAGGTACATTTGGCATAACTCGCTACAACAGCAAATCCACGTTTAAAACACAATGATGATGCGACACACCTTTCCAAGATGTTATCAACTTCAAAATCATGTGGAAACTAAATGCAAGTGACTGGTGACCAAGACCAAGACCATGTGAGATTTCCTGTGCTTAACCAAACTTACCCTAGATCCCTTCCCTATTCTAGGCCCCAACCTACCTTTCTTTAGAACATTGGCTTTAGATAATGTGCAATTGTGTAGTCCTCCTCTGTCTCTTTGAGGTGTAAATATGTTTAAAAGTATGTTACCACTTTTATACCCCATGAACATCTGAGGAATCTAGCAAACCTCCCTTGGAAATCTGCTATTAAAGAAGTTAGCACCCTGTCTCCCAGTGTCTACTGGAGGATATAGGTGTTCTTTGGGGATCCTCCCTCCAGGTTATCAAATTGTGATCTGCCATGAAGATAAGAGAAAGTTTACTTCTTGTTCATGTAAAACTAATTAGTGAATATTAGTCAAAACAGAGCATGGCACTCTACCAAAAGGAGTTCCTCCAGAAAGCAAGTGATTCATTACCAGGTGCACAAGTGAAAATTTATTACAGTGGCAATGCAACGGAAAACTCATTAGATTGTGTCAGTAAATTTTTAAGCATAATTTTGCCATAAAGGAAACTAATAAAAGATTAGATTTCAAAATAAACTACAATTCCTATTCTAAATGATGAAATATTAAAAGTAGTATGAATCAAGGATTGCACAAAGAAATTACTATCATTGCTAATAATTAATTTTTTCTTGAAAAAAAAGTGCATAAAGCTTGTCCACATAGCATGAAACTATATATAGTCCCAGCACTCTGAAGGTGGAAGAATCACTTGAACCCAGCATTTCAAGAACAGTTTGGGCAATGCACCACATAACAACAAAAAATCAAATTAAAAATAACAGATACAGGGGCTGGAGCACTGGCTCAGTGGTTACAGCGCTTGCCCAGCATGTGCAAGTACACGGGTTCAAACCCCAGCGCCATGTACACAACAGAGTGTTGTAGCAAGGAAAGCCACATGAAAAACTACATAAAATTGATTCTCTCTCTCTCTCTCTCTTTCACTGTAACTCTCTCTTTAAAAAAAGTGAATCCTTAAGAACAAATAAAAACACAATAAAACCATAAGATTAAACTTGACCAGAAATAGAAAATAAATGAGAAAATATGGAAGACCTTCAGAAGAATTTCAACTATAAACACAGTAATAAATAATAAACAGAATAGTCATAATGCCTATGACACATTGTGGGAGGTGACATGTCACATTAAAACCGGGAACACTACAAGGAAACTGAAGTTGTCCCACATTGCCCTCAAAATTTCAGCATTTAAAATTCTATGCAGGAGTATGGTTCTCAATAGAGACTCCTATAGTTTTCATACCAACATATATAAATTCACAAGAAAAGGTGGTAAATCATGAAAATAAACGAGGTACAATAAATAATAATTAGCAAATATAATTTAAGTGTTAAGTTACCGAAAATAACAGACACAGTGTAAAATAACTATGCAATACATAAAAAGTATGGATTACAAAAAAATATTAAAACAACAATAACAAGAAAATGACAGGGAGCTAGAGCGGTGGCTCACTGGTTACAGTGCTTGCCCAGCATGCGCAAGTACACGGGTTAAAACCCCAGCACAACGTACGCAACCAAGTTGAGCAATGAAAGCCACATGAAAAACTACATAAAAATGGATTCTGTCTTTCTCTCTGCTTTCTCACTGTCCCTTTCTCTTTTAAAAAGAAAGAAATGACAGACCTCTAGATTTTGGCATGACTGTGTGTCTATGAGCATCCTGCTTCACACAGCATCTGTAAAAGCTGTATAAATATGTCACAAAACTGCAGAACAACAAAAAGAGTAACCAATATGGGCAGGGCATGAGATGATTCAACAGTGAGAGATGTCGTTTTTCATTGCTTTTGGATTTTTCCCCTCCCTCCCTTCTTTCTTTCTTTTCCAGGATCTCTTTGCCAGGTTGGTCTCAAACTCCTAGGCTCAAGCAATCCTCCTGCCTCAGCCCACTGAGTAGCAGGGGCTACAGGCATGTGCCATAGCATCCGACTACTCTTGGATGCTTGATGTATTTATGGTGGTCATTTTAAAAGTGGTATTTCAATGGCTATTATATTTCTAAAAAGGCACCTGTCCTTTGACCTAACAGTCCTATTGTAGATGTCTATGTCATAAAAATTAGAGCATCTAGGTATTACTGCATATTCAAAGATACCTACTTATTCATTTTCATAAAGTAAAAAATAACCTAGTATGAATACCTGTTAAAATAAATCAGTGTGTATCTCTATGCTGGATAAAATTTTGAAGAAATTTGGAAAAAAATTAAGATAGTTGCAGGGACTACCAGATATTACTTTAAGTGGAAAATGATTCTGAAATAAGTGTATATAATAGTCTATCATTTGTGTAAAATAAATAATATTCTTACAAATAAATGTAAATAGTTATGTGTCCACATTCCCATGCAGCTAAATGAGCTTCAAAAAGCATATACTGGGATAAATAACTAATTTAAAATTAGCTTTTTGGTTAGAGAAGGGGTAATGACATCAGTCACGGGGAAAGTTTAAATGATCACATTTAAGCATTTATGTGAAATTTTAAGCTCATTTAAATATAAATATATAAATTCACTTATGATATTTTTCTAAGTAAAATAAATATATCAATTGTACCCATTATAACATAATTATTAATATCATAATATTAAGGAATACATATTTCATAAAGTTTATATATAATAGTATCAATGTTTTCTAGTAAATTAAAATGGTGTGCATCAGAACATTTGTGTCCTAGAAAAAATATTTATTGATATTCTTTAAATTAATCATTCTCATTTTCATGTAATTCTGAGAAACTACATATATTACATTTACTCTATAAAATTCATAATATTCATTTAAGGTTCTGTAAAGTCCTGCAATAAGAGAAATCTAATTTAAGTTTTTTTTAAAGCTATTTAACCCTGATTAACTGAACATTTTTCTGCCTAGTTATACCATAAATCTGTTATTTAAACTTTGGCATAGTTCTTAACTTCTAGTGAAATACTTTTCATCTCTATAATGTATGCTGGCTTTTATTATCTCTGGTAGTCTTTCTAGTCCTGAAATTCTACCCATCTAATACTCTTCCAAGGGGGAAGAGTTCAGGACTTAAGTAAAGCCCAAAAGACATTATTAATCAGAATTGAGTGAGTCATTCAATTTACTAGCAATTTTCTTTTCTGATCTTGGGAGAACTCATCAAAATAATCAGTTTTCATCTTACTGCAAAAAAAAAGTGCTCTTTATTAACTATCTTAAATGGTGTACTTTTATCTATTATCCATTAACCTTTTGCTATAAAACCATGGGAACTGATTTTATCAAAGGGCAAGATTGTAATGGAAACTGATGTTCATACCTCATAACTCAGTTTGGCTTAACAAGGTTATGGTAATTCAGTCCAGTACATATGACTTATTTTAAAACATCTCATATAGAAGAAACTCTGATCTTTTGGGATCTACGTTGGACAGACTGTTTCCAAGTGAGAAGCAGTAAAGAAGCAGTACTGTTTTGTAAAGCAGACTCTCAGGTCAGATGGAAGTTTCGGGGTAGTCTTGCAGAAGTGTGCACAGCATAAACGTTTTTGTTATTATTTGCCTTAGTACTGCTAAGAGGCACATCATAAATCCTTGAACTTCTACCTAACATAAAAAATATTCTTGTGGCAAATCTCAAGAAATATACCAAGGCAAGGGGCATTACAATGTAAGAGAAAAAGTGAATATAATAATCAATAGTCTGTCCAGTATTTTGCTTGAGTAAAATATGGGCAGCCATTTTTGTTAGTTGAACTGCTAACACCAAAGACTAATTTTCTCCATTTCCTGTGAAAAGCAGCATAGTGATGTTTAAGGACCAAGGCCTCTACACATCCTTCTTTGCCTTTAACACTCTTTAAATGATGATTTAACAAAAGAGAAAAGCTTCTCTTATGTGGTTCTATTCCTAAATCATTACAGGAAACTAAAAAGCTGATTAGAAGAACCAAATACGAAGCATTTCATTGATTATGAGACCAGATAGATGAGCACAAGGATAGTATACTTTTAAGTCACTTAACAGAGGATTCCTGTGTTCTGTCAAATGCATATTTTTTATCAGTAAGAGAGTCATTTATTAAACTGCAAAATAAACATTAAAATAACCCAGTTTGAAAATAAAAAAGGGATAAAGAATCTGTCATGGTGGGATCTTCAGTTTTAATGTCCCACTTGGACCGGAAAGTGAGCACGTGCTGGCCACAGTGGGGTTGGGTGTCCATCAATCTCCAGCTGCAGTCCTGGGGCCACCATCCATCTTACAAACTCATTTACTTCTTAAATGTAGCACACATTGAAACTAATCCTTGTAGTGCATTTAAATGCGAAATTTTTCTTCAATAAAAGAGGTCTTGTTAAAATAAATATTTATCATCCTACATAATCTGCCTGGCAAAATTCAATATAATAATAATCTTAATTTTTTTCTGATAATGTCATTTGAAAATATTTAATTAATCATGCTACCAAAAACTGCATAAGCATGCAAGTGTTTATATTACAAAAGACTGATTCTCAATTTGTTTGATTGCAAATTTATATCCAATTGACCAAAATGGCAATAATATATTTTTAGCATTGGCAAAATAAAGAAATGTGTTAATTAAAATGTTTGTGTATTGTACCAAAAAACATATTTGTAAATATGGTGTCACTGTAGATAAAAAACATTACTTATAGAATACTGGATATAAACTTACTTCATTTAATAGTTTCCCCAATTGTATCACTAAAACTACCCTTGACGTTCACTCTGCCTTAATTTAATTTGTTTGTGTAAGTGTATGCATGCACTGTGTATAGTGGCATAATATATATTACAAATGAAAAATTAAGTGTTTGTAGTATTTACACATCAAATGTGTTATTTGCTTTATTGCTTGTTTAATATACCATTTTTCTCAAAGATGGAAACTTTTTGAACTAAAAAATGAAAAAATCATGATAACAGAAAGCTATAAACATTTCAGAAATTTTTTCTGAATTATTAAAGTTAAACATAACTCAAAATGTCCAATAAATATATTCATATATATACTATATATTGATAAATTAAACAGAAAATTAGTGTTATTTTTACCATAAGCAGGAATCATCCTATAAAGAGACTTTTCTAATTATTGTACATGATTAAGAACATAGACCATATTGTTTTCCTGATACAACCCCCTTCAGCACACTGATTTTTTAACTTAAGAATGTATTTTAATGTAACATTTTTTTCTCATGTATCTAATCTAGAATATAATGTATATTTTAGGAGCTTCATGAGAAAAAAAACCTGTTTTATTATGTGTTGTATGAGCAGTTCTGAGAGCTACTGCCAGTGTAAACTGCACAGTGTTTGTTAAAAGGTAATGAATTGAACTATGCATAGTCATTGCTCATGTCAAGTCACTATTGGTAAACACACCCCAAGTTCTAAACAATTACCTAAGGACAAAGCCACCTATCAGTCTCTGCCATCACAGTCTTACTTAGCTATAGGAACTGAAGCTTGTCAGTGCTACATACCTCTTCAATCAAACAGACTAAAACTGGCAGTGCTAAGAAACTTAGATTCACAAATAGAATTTAATCATATCATTTATATTAACCCCTATTTAGTTTAACTAAAGAATCTCTTGGAAATCTGCTTGTTTTGAAGGGACAGATTTTTTCAGTTCATATAAATTAATCATGAATTCTTAGTTTCAAAATGTTGTAATAATATGCCATATTTCGTTCCATCTTCTGAAACTGGATCACTAGAACTGTTCTCTTTATTTGATCACATTCCATATCACCTTAATTCTGATTATGTACAGTCCAATACCAGATCCAGAGCCAAATTATCTGAATCTGAGTATTGCTCACTGGCATATTTAAATATTGGTTTTGACCTATACTCATTTTTACCACACACTTTTGGATCCTAGAAATTGAACTCTTAATAGACCACATTCCTCGAGGGTCTAATATTCTTAAATTATTGATTTACCATGAAGGTGTAATGTTTCAGGATATACACCCATAAATTTATGATGCGTAACCATTCAATTTCAGTGATTCAAGGAGGTATGTGTTCTGGATCCTACTGATGCCACATTTAACATCAGCATGAACTAACAGTATTCAACATGTAGAGTGCAGGTATTAAATATTTGGGTAAATATTTATAAAATTTTACCATGCATTGAATTCAATTGATGTGTTTAATTAAAATGTACTACAAGACCATATTTTTTAGGCATAATTATTAGGTAAAATAGTTCAATCACAGAGTCTTTATTGTCATTCCATAGCAAAAAAATTTTGACGGGGACTGGAGCATTGGCTTAGTGATTAGAGTGTTTTCCTGGGATTCACGAATACCTGGGTTCAAGCCCCAGCACCATATACACAATTGACTGTTTGAGAAGGAAAGGCCAGATTGAAAAATAAGAATAATAACACTGATTCAATCTTTCTCTCTCACACACTCACTCCCTCCCTCTTTAAAAGAAAAAGAAAGAAAAAAAGATGTTGTGCTGGTAACCATGTGCCATAGCTAAAGACACACTACACAATTCTTCACTGGCCAACATACTCTACTCAACACTGCTAGGGAAGTTTGACACCTGAATTGAGATTATGCAAGTGTTTTCCCTCAAGTTAATTCCCTCAACTCTACATTCAGAAATTTCTGATCTAGTAACACAATTTTAGTGAACCAGAATTAAGCTAAAGAGGAGAATCCACAATAGAAAAAGAATGTTTTCAGGAAAAATCTGTTTTCACTCTGACTTCATGTTTTTCAAATTCTTGAAAGTCTACATAGTGGTGACAAATTTTCATAACTTTTAAAACAAAAAATCTGGGCTGGAGCAATGGCTTGGTGGTTACAACACTTAACTGGCATGCGCAAGTACACAGGTTCAAATCCCAGCACCCACATACACAACTATATGTCAGAGCAATGAAAGCCATGTGAAAAACTCAATAAAAATTGATTCTCTCTCTCTCTCTTTCTCTCTCTCTCTTTGATTGTCCTCTGTCTTTAAAATTAAAAAAAAACTAAAAATCTTGGAATTTGAGCTATTTAATCTGAACAACTGATAAATAACCTATGTGTACTCTGCATTTCTTTCTTGAATGTGATTCATAGCCTTCATCAGGAAACAAAATGCCTTTCTTCCACATTAACAAATGCTACTAGTATAATGAATTATCACCTTTATTAAAAGTTTCATTGGAAATGTGAGCCATTATTTAAATCATATGAGGAAGCAATCACTTTCATAAATAATGTGGAAATGAGAAATCAAATAGCAGAAGCAACAGCAAATCCATGCTTCTCTTTTATTTAAATTACTCAATAAAGCTATATCTATAAGGACATTATTTTCAAATATGTGTGCTAAATATACAATGGATTTTATGGATTTAGGGATTTAGACAGAAAGGGACATTTGCAAATTTTCAAAATAACTTGGATAAACTTCCTTCCAATTTGTTATTGATATTTTGGTAACCATTTACACCAAATAGCAGTTCTTTGTATCATCATTTTATGTCAATATACTTCTGCCTAGAGTTTCATAAAACAGCAGTGGTAAGGTATAATTTAGTTATACATACTTAGATTCAAAATAGTACCTGCCAATTTCCACCTTCAAGACAGCTTGCTCCTCATTATTAGCTCTCAAGGGTCTGCATATATAATAATAGGATTAGGCTGTCAGAAGAACACTGTGTACAACATAAATGCCTGCTGTGTTTCGTAAGCATCATTACATCAATGGCTAATTTGTATATTACAATTGAATGCAATGATTTCCCCATAGTTCATAAGCAAAAGGTGATTCTGTACGTTTCTGATGGTACCCCTCATTCCTTAACATTGCATCAAGAGTAAAATCCATTATTGCACAAACTGCATCTGGAAGTAACATCTTTGTTTGAACTTTTCCATTATTGCAGTTTCATTGAGATGTATTGGTTTCCCATTTGAATTTAGATTTTATTATAAACACAATGAATACTTTCAAAAATACACAATTAGAAATTAATGACATAAAATAATTTTGATATATTGAATCTTTTTCCCTTGGAATTTCAGATTGCTACTTCTTTAGTACTTGATCTACTGCTTTTATACTTTATCTAGAGACACACTATACACACTGAAAGTTATAAGCCAGATGTCAGCATGTTGCCAACGAGATATTTAATGTGTCTTGTGTGACGCATTCTGCAATATGGTGCTGTGTGGATGACAATACAATGTTGTCAATGGGAGATCAATTTTTATAGACCTTTCTACCATAAAATGTTATACAAATAACTTTTAGTGAACTTTAATGCCATTAAAGTCTAATAAAAATATGGTCTATGAGAATCTTGTTTTTCTCCTACCACATTAAGAGTATAGGGAATGATACAAGACTCATGTAAAATGAAGTAAATTGCATGCATTTACATTATCTTTCCAAGTGTGAAAAATCTTCTCAGGAGAGTTGTAAGTCAGTATTACAAAATAATGTATACATGTAAATTGTTTTTGAATGACAAAAAAGACTCAACCAATGATCTGAAAATATTAAAACCTCAGTGCAGAACAATGGGAAGTTGGAAAAAGAAGTTTCTTGCCATTTCAACATCCTGGCAGAAGTCAGAGAATGATTGCTAATCACATAGACGATGGAAAAGCCCACCAAACACAGCTGGTAATAGACTATGGACAGTCCTGGGAAACAACAGAATGTTTATATAATGTTTATATGATGTAACGTGAAATAATTGTGGAAAGAGAGAAAAGGGGGAAATACAAAATAGATAATTTCTTACTGACATGAAAATCACGTAAAATTAATCAGATTTCAGTAAGAACACTTAATGTGAGATTTGCTCTCAGCCAAATTTTAAGAGCATAGTACAGCATTACTAACTACCGGCAAAATTTTATACAGCCAATGTCTAGAACCTATTAACATTTTTAAATAATTTTAAATTGTACATTTGTGCAGCATTTAGTGCACTCACAGCATTTTGCAAAAAAATCTACATCTGAGTAGTACCAAAATATTTGCATCATCTCCACCAAAACATCGCGTACTCACATGTGTGGATCTTAATATCAACCTCTCCTTTCTGTCTCTATGGACATTTAAATGGTATAATATAATTTATGATTTCTAATGGCTTCTTTCACTTCTAGTGCCCCTTTTAAAATTTACCTATGTTGCATCATGTTTTACTGAAGATTCTTTCTCCTGACTGAATAATATTTTGTTGTATGCATATACCATAATTTCCTTAGTCATTCATCTCTTTACAGATTTTAAGTGTTGTGAAAAGTGCTGCTATGAACACTATGTACAAACAGTTTTTTGTTGTTGCTTTATTTTGTGTGTGTGCATAGTTACCTTCCATTCTCTTGGGTACATATGGAGAAGTAAAATTACTAAGCCATGTGGGAATTCTATGTTTAAATTTCTACTAATCTGACAAACTTTTTTTTGTAGAGTTTAAAGCATTTTACATTATCAGTAGTAAAGTAATGTATGAGGGTTTCGGGTTCTTCACATCTTTCTTTACCAAACTTTTGTATTTTTTGTGGGGTTTTTTTGTTTTATTATTATTATTATTATCCTAGTGAATGTGAAGTGATATTGCCTTGAGTTTTTTTTTTTTTCCCAAGAGAAAGGACAGTGAGAGAGAGAGGGAGAAAGAGAAAGAAGAAAGAGAAAAATCAACTTTATTTAGTTTTTCATGAGGCTTTCCTTCATCAGATAGATACTTCATTGTGTGCAATGATACTGGGGTTCGATCCCACATTCTCACATATGCCAAGCATGTGCCTTAACCACGGAGCCACTGCTCAAGCCCCACCACCACTCTAGCCCCTCCTTGTGGTTTTGATTTACAGTACCTAAGGAGTAGTAATGATGAACATCTTTTAGTGTGTTGAGAATTGTGTCTTCTTTGAGAAAATATATATTCAAGAACTTCAATCCTTTTAAAAATAAAATTGTCTATTGAGGAAAACATAGTAGCATGAAGGGTGTTAGTTATCCCCTGCCAATCCATGCTTTCATGCCCACATGCCTACAGCAACAAAAGAGGAAGTGGACCCACATGGCTAGAAATCACTAGGAAGCATTTGCAGATGTTTGGAGATACCTGGAGATGGGGAAATTTGCAATCATTGTCAGGTAAAGGGATCTCTGCTGATCCCATTGGGAACACTGCTGAAGGCTGCAACTCACCATAGCAGGAATGGTGCTGGTTCTGCCTGAGGTTGCAGAAACACAAATATTTCAGGTTCTACTAGGAGTAAAGCCCAGATCCTGCCTAAGCCAGAATTATTTATAGGCCTTGAGGACCACAGCATCTCTTAACTCTCCACAAAGAGAAAACATCATCACCACTTTGATGGGGTGGAAGGGCAAGAGTCACGAGTGCTCTCATTACCATCACTTAATGACCCAGAGTAGCCCTAAGGGCAATCCCAAGGGAGCAGAGGATGGGTCCTGTGACTCTCTAGCCCATGATTCTGTGGAGTGAGAGTCTAATTCGCACCCTTTCCCATCTGCCCATTCAGAGATTCCTCAGGCAAAAATCAAAATAGATCAGGTGTCCCACAAGAATACATGCAGAGCCAAAATCAACAAGCCTGGTTACTCCAGAGTTGAGACCAGCAGAAAGAGTCCTTTTACTGCTCTAGAGACTCACAACACCCTATCTAGTAGAGTACCACTACCAGACAGTGCATCATACCAGATGAGGGAATATAACATCATACATCAGTCTGACTGCATTCATCAGTTCCCACAAAATAGACAATATCAGTGGAAATACTCCCAATTTCCTATATAGAATACTTTTATATTTTTAATTTTTATCTACACTTTTACTTTTTCTCCCTTTTTTATTTTTACTCTTATTTCTATTTTTTATATATTTTTTGTTCTTGATAGCTTTTGCTTTTGTACATGCTCTAGTAGTGCAAATTGATTTATGAACACAGATACTTAGACACTGGTATTTTTTTCTTTCTTTTTCTGATTGTTTTTTCTTTGATCTATTTCTTCCTTATACTTCTTTCCCCCATCATTTATAGATTTCAACTATTTCCTTCAATAAAAATACTTATTTTCACCCTGCCTTCTAAGGACTGAAAGGTGGATTAGTACAGTCCACAGTGATATTTTGCTCCAATTGTATTCTTACCCTTTAATCTCCTCTATCCTTCCTTTTGGTAACAGACAACTCCTATATTCTTTTCCAACCTTCCAAACCTTGTTACATCTGTCTTTTCCCCTGTTGAATTTATTTGTTTGTTTGTTTATACTCTCAAATGCTACACCTTCTTTACAACCTCTCTGCTTACATTCTACAATTGTAATCCTCCTTTTAAAGCTCCTTTTATATCAATTACCTGTAATTGTATCCTCTTGAGTCCTCATGACTAAAACTCTGTCACCATTACTACTATGAATGCCAAACCCAATATCTGTTCATTTCTTTAAGCCTGATATACATTATGGTTAAATTGTGTTCTTGCCAAAAGTAGTTGCTAACCCCACCATTGCTCTCACTGATAGCAAGTAATATTGTGCTTTTTAGTATGAGGAATAAACTAACCAGTTTAGCACTGACCATTGAAAGAAGTGGTTGCTCACACTGCATGATTTCCCATACCTCATGATGTACCAGAAATTTTAAAGGACTCTAATACTCTACAAGTTAAGTCATTTTCTGCCAGTATCATTTTTCCTGCAAGCACCCAAACTCAAGCAAGGGAAGAGTCATAAACCATAACCCACCAACAAGATCCAAGGATGAATAATCAGGGAAGTACCTCAGGACCCACACAATAGCACACCAACTTCCATCATATACATTGAAAAAACCTCAAAACCAACAAAATGATCACCCACAAAGTCTCATACACAAAATAATAAGAAGAATCTCATTAAACTAAAGGAGTAAGAAAACGTTATTCAACACTGAGAAAACTGGCAATCAAACTGACCCCAAAAACCCACAATTCCCCAACCAAAGGGTCCATCAAAAAGGAGCTGGATGAAAAAGTAACAACAATCTACTCATTAAAATTATTAAAGAATTAAAAGAAGTTTTAAAGAATGAAATCAATGAGAAAACATTGGAGCTGAAAAATTAATTTAACAATGAAATAGATACACTGAAAAGAGATGTAACAGAACTCCTAGAATTGAAACTCAGTCAATCAAACGAAAAGCTTAGTTGAATATTTTCATTCCAGATTAAATTTAGGAGAAAATACAATCTCAGCTTTTGAAGAAAGAACTTCTGATAATGAAGACAGACTGAGTAATATTGAATGCATAGAAGAAAAGAGAAAAAAATTACACAGCATGATCAGAATTTTCAAGAGGCCTGGGATGTAATCAGACAACAAAACCTGAGAGTAATTGGAATAGAGGAAAACATTGAACTACAAATAAATGGCATAAAAACACTCTCAATGAGATAGTTAAAGAAAATGTCTCCAGTATCAGAAATGAGACAGACCTGCATATTCAGGCAATGTATAGGACACTAAATAGAACTAATCAAATGAGAAGTTCACTGAGACACATTATATTAAAAATGTGTAATAGAAAAAACAAGGAAAGAATATTTAAAGCTGCAAGAGAGAAACAAGAAGTCACATTCAGAGGCAAACCAATTAGGATCACATCTGATTTCTCAACTAATACCCCTAAAATCAAAGAAGCTCCAGAATGACATATTACAATCCCTGAAAGAAAACAATTTTTAGTTGAGATAATTATACTCAGTAAAGCTCACCTTCAAATTCAATGGGGAAATAAAAACATTTTACAACCAGAACAAATTTGCAGAGTTCATGAGTACAACACTACAAACAATACTCAAAGACAAACTCCATATAGAGGAAGAAGCAAATGATTTCTCAAACCCACAAGCAGAGAAAATTTAATAAAAGTATACTCTACTAATGGATATCCAAAACAGAACAAAATATAGTGAAACATCATCATAGCAGTAAACTACAATCATATATTGATTCTAACACTGAGCGTACATGGCCCCAACACCCAAATCAGAAGATAGAGATTAGTATATTGGATCAAAAATCAAAATCCAACATTATGCTGCTTACCAGAGATGCATCTTACAGTGAAAGACATCCACAGATTGAAGATTAAAGGATGGAAGAAACCCTATAAGGCTTATGGCCCAAGAAATCAAGCTGGTATGGCAGCATTTATATCCAACACAATATATTTTAAACAAAAATTAATCCGAAGAGACAAAGAATGCCACTACATGTTAGTAAAGAAAACAATATATCAAGAAGATATAACCATAGTAAAATCTATGCCCTAAATATCAATGCTCCCAAAATCACAGAAAAAATACTCTTTGTCATAAAGTTCCTTATATACTACAACACATAGTACTGGAGGATTTCAAAACACCTTTATCACCACAAAACAGATCATCAAAGCAAAAGATCAATAAAAATCTCTACAGACTAAACAATGCTATAACGTAAATGGTCTTATAAGACATCTGTAGAATATTCTACCCCAAAACTGCTGAATTTACCTTCTCCTTGGAAGCATATAGGTTTTTTTTTCCAAAACTAGATCATATTCTAGTCCACAATGGAAATCGTTTTTTTTTTTAAGAGAGGGATAGTGAGAGAGAAAGAGAAAGAGAGAATCAATTTTATTTACTTTTTCACATGCCTTTTGTTGCTCCAACACTTTGTTGTTTATGTGGTGCTGGGGATTTGAACTCATGTACTTATATGCATGCCAGGCAAATGCTGTAACTTCTGAGCCACTAATCCAGCCTCCACAATGGAAATCTTAGCAAATATAGAAAAAGCTGAGATAATCCCATGTTTCCTATCAGATCATATTGGGGTGAAGCTAGTATTCAATAACATGAAAAACTATAGAATTTGCATGAGTACCTGGAGAATGGATAATACACTCTTAAATGATGAATGCATCAAAAAGAATATGAGAGCAGAAGTCAAGAAATTCTCGAAAACAAATGAGAATGAAGACACAACATATTAAAATTTCTGGGATAGTATGAAAGTATTCTTAAGAGGAAAAATTTTAGCACTGAGTGCTTATCTCAATGAATCTAGAAAGAAACCATATAATCATCTCAATAATGCAGAAAAGCTCTTTGACAGAATCCAACACCCATTTATGCTCAAAAATCCTAAGAAGATAGGAATCAAGGGAATTTACCATAATTTTATCAAGACCATTTATGAAAAACCCACAGCAACATTATACTTAATGAAGAAAAACTGAAAGCTATCCCATTAAACTTAGGAACAAGATAAAGCTGTCCACTCTTATCACTCCTATTTAATTTAGTCCTTGAAACCCTATATAACAATCAGAGAAAAGAAGGAAATCATAGATTCATACAGGAAAAGAGAAAGTTAAACTATCTCTGTTTGCCAATGACATGTCCTATACCTAGAAGACCCCCCAAAAAAACTCTATCAGAAGATTTCTAGAACTTATAAATGAATTCATCAAAGTGGCAGGGTATAAGATCAATACCCACAAATCAATAGCTTTCCTATATTCCAACAACAACTCTACTGAAGAAAAAATCAAGAAATCTGTCCCACTTACAATAACCTCAAAAACAGTAAAATACTTGACAATTAATTTAATCAAGGAAGTAAAAGACCTCTAAAGTGAAAACTCTTGATCAGTTAAGAAAGAAATTGAAGAAGACCTGAGAAGATGGAAACACATCCCATGTTCTTGGTTAGACAGAATCAATACAGTTAAAATGGGCATTCTAGTAAAAGTGCTGTATAGATTCAACACAATTTCCATCAAAATACTAAGGTCATTCATCACAGATACAGAAAAATAAATTTTCAAATTCATTTTGAACACTACAAAGCTGAGAACAGCTAAAGCACTATGAAAAAAAAAATAGTAGGCGGTATCACAATACATGACCTATATACTATATACTATAGAGCTGCGATTAAAAAAAAATAGCATGGTATGGAATAGAATAGAAGTCACAGAAGCTAACCCACAAATTTTTACCATTTGATATTAAACAAAGGCAACAGCAATATATCTTGGTAGAAAGACAGCCTGTTCAACAAATGGCGCTGGATAAACTGGACAGCCATATTCAGACAATTGAAATTAGATCCTTATCTCTAACCCTGCACAAAAATTAAATCAAAATGGATCAATAAACTATGAATTAACCCAGAAACCATACAATTATTGCAAGACAAAAGTAGGTGCAGTATTCCACCATATTGGTGTATGAACCTTCTTCCTTAACAAGACTCCTGTATCACCAGTATTAAAACCAAGACTTAATTAGTGGGATTCGATTAAACTGCAAAGCTTCTGCAAAGCTAAGGGAATAGTCAAGACTGTCAAGAAAGAACCTACAAGATGGGAGAAAATCATGTCAGAGATGTAGTCATCTCTGCCAGGGGACTAATATCTAGAATATACAAAGTACTCAAAAAATGTAGGACCAAAACCACAAGCAATCCAATAAATAAATGGCTATGTAACTAAACATAAACTCCTCAACAGAGAAAATTCAAAAAGCCAAAAGATATATGAGAAAGTGTTCCACATCACTAGCAATCAAAGAAATTAAATTCAATAGTGCACTGAGATTCTACCTCATGCCAGTCAGATTGGCAAAATTGAAGAATATGAATAATAATGGATGCTGGAGGGGTTGTGGGGAGAATGGAACACTAACACATTGTTGGTGGGATTGGAAACTTGTACAGACACTCTGGAAAGCAGTGTGGAGTCTACTCAAACAATTAGGGGTCAAACCATCGTACAACCCAGCTATCCCATTCCTGGGTATTTTCCCAGAAGAGCTAGAATCAACTCATTGCAGAGATACAGTTGCATCAATATTTATAGCATCTCAATTTACAATAGCAAAATTATGGAAACAACCTAGAAGGCCTTCACTGAATGAATGGATCCAAAATCTATGGTATATATGTGTGTGTGTGCCTGTGTGTGTACGTGTGTATACATATATATATATATATGTATACACACACAATGGAGATCTACTCAGCCATTAGAAAGAATATCATGACTTTTGCAGGTAAATGAATGAAAATGGAAAAAAAAACCATGCTGAGTGAAGCAAGTCAAACTTAGACTTAAGGTTCAAATATTTTCTTTCATATGTAGAAACTAAAGTAAAATCTAAGATAAAAAGTAGTCATTTATTTAATCGACCCAGTAAATTGAAGTAACACATAAGATATGGGAACTATAGCCATCAGGGTTGGGGGAGGAAAAAGAGGAGGAAAGGGAGGAAAAGAAAAAAAAAACAAATGGGCACAGAAGGATTTTGATTAAGTGTAATTTGATATGGTCTCAGAATTGCAAACACACAATGGAGATTCTGCCAATATAATATAAAATTTACCTCTTTCTTCATAAAAATATTCACCAAAGCAATCATATTATCTTTCAGGAAAAAAAATCTAGAAAGACCCCAAATGAACTAGCTTATGCATTATCTCCAGTTATTATAAAATGAAAAACAATCCATTCCCAAAACTAGTAAAAACAGGAAATAATCAGGGTCAGGGCTGAAATCAATGAAATTGAGAATAAAAAAGCAATAAAAAGAATCAATGACATGAAGAGCATTTTTTTAAGAGAGAAAGGGACAGTTAGAGAAAGACAGAATCAATTTTTTATGTGGCTTTCATTTCTCTGAAGCTTCATTGTGTATGTGGTGCAGGGTTTCAAACTCAAGTACTCACACATGCCAGGCAAACACCATAACCACTGAGCTGCCACTCCAGCCCCATGAACAGTTAGTTCTTGAAAAAAATAAACAAAATTGACAAATCCCTAGCCAATCTCACCAAAAGAAAGAATAAAAAGAAACAAACCAACAAAATCAGAGAAGAATATGGAGAGATCACCACTGACTCTTCTGAAATTCAGAAGATTATCATAACCTATTTTGAAAACCTATACTTTACAAAACTAGATAATCTGGAAGACATGGACAGATTCCTATCCATATATGACATTCCCAAATTGAGACAGGATGTTATAGAAACCCTGAATAAAGCAATATCACATAATGAATTTGAAACAGCATTTAAAAGCCTTCCATAAAACAAAAGCCCATGACCTGATGGATTCTCAGCTGAGTTCTACGAGACCTTCACAGAAGAACTAACATCTCTCTTTGTTAGGTTGTTCCATGAAATTAAAATCAATGGAACTGTCCCAAACACTTTTTTTGAGGCAACCATAACCCTGGTACCAAAATCCACCAAAGGCACATCAAGAAAAGAAAACTATAGACCACCAATATCTCTGATGAACATAGATGCATAAAATTCTAGCAAATCACTTTAAAAAACACATAAAAAAGATAATACAACACAAACAAGTGGGCTTCATTCCAGGGCTGCAAGTTTGTTTCAATACATGCAAATCAATAAAAGTGATTTATCACTTAAACTGACTAAAAGAAAAAACCTCCATTATCATCTAAATAGACCCAGAGAGGGTCTTTGATAAAACCTAACAATCATTCATGTTCAAAACACTGAAGAAGATAGAGTTATTAAAGAAATTTATTTTAATTTTATTAAGGCCCTTTATGACAAACTCAGAGCCAACACTACAATAAATGGAGAAAAACTGAAAACATCCCCATCAAATTCTGGATTAAAAAACTGTGGCATATTTATACAATGGAGTTCTACTCAGCTTTCAAAAAGAACAAAATCTTGGCCTTGGAAGGTAAATGGATAGAAATGGAAAGAATTATGTTAGGTGAAATCAGCCTAACTCAGAGACTTAAAGATCAAATTTTTTCACTCACATGTGGAAGCTAGAGTAAATCCAAGGATAGGGTAAAAATAATCAAGTTTATATACTAGATGCATCAAATTCAGAGTAACACTTAAGCTGGGGAAATCTACTTATAAAGACAGAGTGCGGATAGGGGTTATAGGGATGAGAGAATATGGACAGGGTAATGGAGAGTTGTAAGGACTTTATGATATACTCCCCTGTGAAGCTAAATAATATTCATTATGGTGTTTAAAACTAGTCAAAAATTATTTATGTATATATACATTTATGCTGTAATTGAAAGTAATGCAGTGGAAGCGAGAGGCCAGGGAGTGGGACAGGGAGGGAAATCCTGGGTAAGGTTTGGGTTCAAGTTACATTGTAGTATCATGCGCATACAAATGTCCTTCACTGAGTATGACTACATTGTACAAATTTTAAACAAAATAAAAATTGTCTCTTAGTTGTTGAGTTGTAAAAGTTCTACAAATATTCTGTACACTACACCCCAATGAGATATATGATTTGCATATTGCTACACCATTTATGGTATCTTCTCTCTTTCTTATAAGGAAAGATGTTCTTTATGCATGAGTTTAAAATGTGATTAAGCTCTATTCATTTACTTTTACTTTTGTGCCTGTGCTTTTGATATAATATTCAAGATGGCTTTGCAACATTTAGTTTCATGAACAGTTTTGCATGGGTTTTCTTTGAAATATTTTATAATTTTATTTTTATACTTAAGTATTTGATCTGCTTTGAGTTAATGTTGCGTTTAGTATAGAGTAAGAAGACAACTTCATTTCTTCAAAACTTTGGCATGAGTATATCCATTTCCCCTGAAATACTTGTTAAAGAGAATTTTCTTTTACTATTGAATTGTGCTGGTGTATAGTTTGTCATTGATACATGGGTTTATCTCAATTTTTAATATCTAATTTTATGCCAGTATAATATTGTTTTGATTATTGTAAATTTTCATTCTTTTTTGAAAATATGCTCCTCACATTGGATAATTTCAATTATCCTGTCTTCAAATTCACTGATTCTTTTTTCTTCTGCCTCTCCAAAGCAGCTATTGAAGATCTTTGATGATTTTTTTGTTTATTTTAGCCATCATTTTTTTAGCTCCAGAACTTAAATCCTTTTCATAATTTTATATATTTATTAGTATTCTATATTTATTTCTGAATCATTCTCCTAATCTCATTTAGCATCTTTTTCATGGATTTAAGTCTTCAAGAATTTGCAAAATAGTTGTCCTAACCCTTTTTCTTTTATGTATAATGTATGGACTTTCTCAGGATTAACTTCTGTCAATTTCTTATTTTCCTGAGTAGGTCACAATTTCCCATTTTTTGAATGCTTCTTAATCATTTATTAACATTGATAATTATGAATTTTAAGATTTGATAATTCTGGAAATTATTTTCTCTTCTATCTCTGTTCACTGTTTTGTTTTGTTTTGTTTGGGGGGTGTAATTCCACTGCTTTGGTGGTTTATTTTTCCAATCTAATCTTATAGGTTTCATTTTTAATTGTGTGCAGTTACTGAAGGCTCTGTTATATTTTCTTAAAGTTAACTTATCTCCAAGCAGAAACTTACTGAAGTAAAACAAAAACAGGAATCAGAAGACTGCTATAGCTTAGCTATGGCCTTCCTTCAGTGCTCTGTATTTGTTTCACCTCTGCTTTCATGGAGCTCTATAAGCAGCCACAGGTGGAAGCCTAGGTTTTCCTGTTCATGTCTTCCCCGAGGCATGGAAGTTAAACTCTAGGTTTGTCAGTATCTGAGGTATCTCTTTTAAACCCATGTTCTCTGCTTTTCCTCCTTTTTTATCCTTAGTATTCTTTCTGAGATTTTTAGACTCTTTGTCTTTTGCTCCACACATCTTCCCTTGTCCCAGATCATAAGAGGCAACATATGTCTCTAAACGCTTTAAAGAAGCTCTGTCTAGGGGCTGGAGTAATGGTTCAGTGGTCGGGGCACTTTCCTGTCATGGGCAAGGACGCAAGTTGGAACCCCAGCACCACATACACAGCAAAATGTCAGCAACTAAAGCCACATGAAAAACTGAATAGAATTGATTCTCTCTCTCTCTCTCTCTCTCTCTCACTATCCCTCTCTCTTAAAATAAATAAGTAAAAAACAAACTCTGCCTAGAAAGCTACAACAGACTAAGGGTGAGAAAACAAAGATAGGGTTCTTTGCTGGGTCCTTGGGAAGTAATATCCAGGTACATAGATAGAATAATCTAAACATTTAGAACAAAATTTTTATTTTTCCCCAGAGCACCTTCAATTCACACCATAAACAGAGACTGCTCTCTTCACCACTGAGGCTGAGCAGAGAAGGGGAATCTGTAGCTGGGGAAGCAAAAGGTCACAATTCTCTCTTACTGAACATACAGCAGTCTTGGTTTCATTAGCTATTCTCTGGATGCTGAACATTATTAAATTGTATTCCTGAATTTCAAAGAGTTGGTTAAGCTTATACCAGTTTAATGGTTGTTTCAGTTGTGTGGAGAGAAGTGCTGATCTTGGAGTTTCATACAGTATTATTTTGTTTGATATCTCTCCAGATGAAATTTTTAAGCCCCTAATTTTCTTCTATTACCATATATTCAGCATATGTAAGCATCCATATTATGATATCGCACAAAAATCCAGCTTCCTGTAAGCATGTCACACCGGGGTAACTGGTTCACTTGCAGAACTAGTGTTTACCCTCCTCTCTTTCATGCAATAAAATTCTTTAAGCAGATTCTATTTACTAGCAGTGAGCTAGATGCTAGATGCTTTTTCATCAAGAAACTCAGTTTACTATAGAAGCAAAAGATCTTTTTAAGTCTTAAGAAAATTCAGAGGATGAATTCATGTAAAGAGATACTAATGAATAGGTCAGGACAGAGAACTGATATATAACATCTAACCTAGAATGACTTTGGGAAAATAAAACATAAAAATGGCTACTTTATATTCTACTATGACACCAATTATTAAATATAGATACAAACTCAAGACTCTGAAATTCTCCTACTATATAATCTCAGCTATTTAATACATGCTATTATAGACACAGTGGTCTAATATGGTTGGTCATTTTTCTTCTTCTTTAAGAATTAAGACATTCAAACATTAATAATCTAATTTTATAACAGTTATTAATAGCAGAAACATTTCAACTAACCATTTCTAAGGATTTGTTCCATACGAAGTTCAATTATGTCAAATTTCTATGAATAGAATATTACATTTCATAGCCATTAAAAAGGTCACCTTTGACCATCATATTAAATGCTATGCATATAAATGCTGATCTATCAACTTATGTATTTAAAATGTTTAAATATTTAAGTAGACACATATTTTAGTTAAAATTAAATCTTTAATATTTAAAAGCTATTTCACATCCATGGATTTTGTTTCCAATACATGCATCTACCTTTTATCATATTAAACTGAAAATATGCAATCCAATGTAATTTGATAAGCAAATGATTAAGAGAATGACAAAATTACAAAATATATATATATATTGTACTGCTGTAGCAGTGGCTCAGGCACTTGCCTGGCCTGCATGAGGACCTGGGTTCAAACCCTGTTAACATATACACAACTAAATGTCAGAGAAACAAAGGCCGAATAGAAAAATAAATAAAATTGATTTCTCTCTCACACACTTTTTCCCTATTTTTCTCATATATATATGTGTATATATATATATATTTACACATATATACATATATACGTATACATACATATGTATGTATACATACATATATATATATATATATAGAGAGAGAGAGAGAGAGAGAGAGAGTTCTATACTTTTCTGTCTCTTACCAATAAAGGTTTCCATTTGTGAGTATAGAAGTTTATCATACAACATGCTGAAATGGCTAGCATAAATATAAATCCTATTGTATTTAGGTGTCATATGTTCTAGGACTTTCAATTTATCTTGACAGCTACTGTAGATTATATGAACAAACACCCTTGAGGGGAAAATAGGTGCAAAAGTCTATGTAAAATAATAATAGAAGGTATTCTTTGGGGATAGTAGTAATGAACCATAGAATTTCTTACTTTTAGTTCAAGGACAGAGTTCCTTTTTCTTTCTTATTTTTCCCTCCTTTGGCCAATGTAGATATTTGACTTATGTTCACAATCCATCCAAAATAATTGTTTTGAGTTTCCTTCCTAGAAAAGATGTTCATACCTTAATAGATAGTCCTCTAATAGGAAGGAATTACATTATAGTTGAGCATTTGGTAAAGAAGATTGACCCTGTGTGCACATAGAATAGAACAAGATTTAATCTTTTCTTCTTTCTAAAAATTTTTATTGGATTTTTTTTAGGTGTACATGATACAAGATTACACAATGGCATAATTATAAAGCCATGGAATTTAACTTGTTCTAATTCAGTCTCCAGTATTTCTCCTTCCTTTCTTTTCCTCCCACCTCCTTTTCTTGTTACACTTGACAATAGGATAAACATTGACATTTCTATGAAAGTGTGCTGTATAACTTATTTTAATTCAGTTCACAGTATTTTCCCTTCCCCCTCTCCACCACTCCATTCTCTTCCCTCTACTCTAGTGGTCATTCTGTTGTTTACAAATGTTTTCTTTTTTAATTTAGTGTCTTATTGATATTATGTGTTGATGAGATTCACTATGATGTGTTCACATATAAAGAGAAAGTTAAGTCTGATTCCTTCCATGAACTTTCCCTATTTCATTCCTCCTTCCTTCATTTCCTTCCCCTTTAAGACTTCTATTATTAGCATTTCTCATTACAAATGGAAAATTTTGAGTATCACTCTACGCAAACAAAATTTTCCCTAATCATTGTGCATGTGCTCTCGTCTAATCCTAAATAGAAAATGTCACTTAAAATTATTGCTTGTTTCCCTGTATCTGTGTTAGTTGTACATTTTAAATTTATAAATGTGTATTACAGACATGAAAATATATATTCTTTTAGGGGTATATATTTTTATTTTATAAATTCATTTATAATCTATTTCTACTGTGTTATTTAGTGTAAAGGTCACATGAGATCCAGGGATCAAGAACTTCAACATTAATTTTTCATCAATAAGAGCGTCCTAG
>PVKS010013087.1:0-51904 GCA_004027875.1 Aplodontia rufa | reverse complement strand
GACGGGCTGTGTAAGTGTGTGTGCATGTGTGTTTGACAGGCTGTGCAAGTGTTGTGTGTGCTGAGCTGTGCATGTGTGTGTGATGGATTGTGCAAGTGTGTGTGTGTGCATGTGTGTGCGATGGGCTGAGAGGCTGAGTCCGTGTAAGATCTGTTGAATCTTAGTGCACCACCAAGACGTCCTGAAGGGGCTGGGGTGTGGCTCAGTGGTATACTTGCCTAGTACAGGAGAGGTGTTGGGTTCAAACCACAGCAAGAAAAATTTTAAAAAGAGGGAAAAAGTGCTGATGGAGGAGTCAGGGCCTTAACTATACTGCCTTGCCACCCTTACCTCCCTCAGAGACACCACCTGTGGAAGGAACTGCTGTCTTGGTGCACAGGGAGAGTTAGAAGGAAATAATGGGAAACAGGTAGGTTGTTAAGAGTCAGAGGAATGTTAGATGTTGATGAGCAAACGGGAGACATTGTAGGTTAGGGTGTGCCATTCACTTTATTCCCGGCATCTCCCCCAACCCAAAGATCAGTGTGCCTACGGAGATTAGAAGAAACTGGCAGGGGAGGCTGGGCCCCATGCTGCAGCACCTTTTTGCCAGATGGACACAGGAACTGACCTTCATCTCAACCAATAGCATTGGAGGCCCTGCAGGGTTTTAAGGGAAGCAGGAAAATCCAGACTTGTATTTTTAAAGATCGGTCTGGTGCAAAGTGACAGTTGTCAAGAGGGAGGCAGAGACCCTGAGATCAGTGAGGAGGCTATGGAGCAGAGTGAGAAGGGAGACAGGACCGGGGGAGTCCAGGGACATTTATAGGAAAAATCCACAGCAATGGCTGGCAGAACCACTCTGGGGTAAAGAGGAGGGCAGTGGCATCCTGGTTTCTGGGGTCATGAAGGGGCCATTCATTGAGATCCAGGACCCTGAAAGAGTAATAGTTGGACTGACGATGAAGAAGAAGCTATTTGCAAGAGGATGGACGACTAATTTAAGAAAGGCAAAGATATCAGTGGAAAATAAGACCACGGTAATTATTTAGCCAGAGACCCACTTGTTCTAAGGACTTATAGCCTAATAGAGGAGTCTGTTATAAGAGCAAACAGGAGACGGGCACAGTGGTGCACAACTGTAACTCCAGCAGCTTGGGAGGCTGAGGCAGGCTAATCACATGTTCAAGGCCAGCCTCAACAATTTGGTAAGACCTGGTCTCAAAATAAAAAAATAAAAAGGGCTGCAGATAAAGCAAGTATAACGTCTTGGAGAAGCTACTGCACGGCTGGCTTGCCTTGAGCCTCAGAGCCTCAGCTCACTTTAAAGGCCTGCTTAGAAGCAAGTTCTGCAGCTTTGGGGTTCTGCTTGGACGTCACTTGAAGTAAATTGCCCTCACGTTATTAAAACTTAAAAGCTCTTCAACAGAAGTGCCATTTCTTTGGAGTATAATGTTTTACTCCTCCCTATGATTTAGGAAATCTAGAAAATAAATCATTAGCGCAATAGCAATTTATATGGATTTTCTAAACCCACTCTACACAGCTATTTGATTTGATGAGAAGCCTAATTTTTTTTTCCAGGAGCACATGAACATACTCTAGCAGTCATCATTAGCTAAGCCCCTACTGTGTACATGCAATTTCTGTACATAATATTACTTAATCTCAATATTTTTGTAATGTAGACATTTACAATTGAGGAAACTGAGGCTTGTTAAAGTTAAACCACTTGATGAAAGCGGTCACATCCTGGAACTGAAAACTGTGCTCCTAAGTCTGTGTCCTTTCTGCTGTGCCTCTGCGATAGTCTGGATACGGCTTGAGTGTGTTCCCCAAGGTTCATGTGCTGAAGGCTCGGTCCCTGGTCCAGTGGTGGCAAGAGGTGGTGTGGGCCTATTGGGGTCTTCAGGTCATTGTGGGTGCTACTCTTGGACGGGATTCAGTTGATTCTTCAGGACCCTGGTTAGGTCTTGCAAGATCGTTGCTGTAAAATAAAACTGTCCCCCTCTATCCTCCGACCTTCTGTCTCAGCTTTTGATCTCCATCGCAGGCACACGCACACAATGCCATCTGCCATCAGGCCCTTACCGGAGGCTTTTCTTTATAAAGCCTCAGGTATTTAGGTCCAGCAGCAGAAAATGGTCTAAGACAAGCTATTAGGCATTGTCCTTTCTCTTCAAAGTGGACCTCGAAGCTTCTTCCTGGTAAGCACAGGCAAGAAGAATTACCCGGCATGGCTTGGAAAAACGAAACCTGCTGGACACGTGGTTTACAGTTTGTTGATGCTTCGTTAACCGAGGACTCCATCTGTGGAATCCAGTCTCCCCAGCTCATCGGTTCCTGGGCTTCGGCTGCAGGATACCTAGCGTGGGATTACCCCATTGCATAGATCAGAAATAGATCATTGCATAGATCACTGCATAGATCAGTGAAAGGTGAAATGACAGTCACATGTTCTTTGTCAAAGTCACCAGGTAAGGGGTAGCAAGAATTTCATCTCCTCGGGGCTGGAGCGGTGGCTCAGTGGTTTCGGCGCTTGCCTGGCAAGCACGAGGACCCGGGTTCAAACCCCAGCACCACGTACACAACTGAGTGTTGGAGCAACTAAGGCCATGTGAAAAATTAAATAAAGTTGTTTCACTCTTTCTCTGTCTCTCCCACTGTCCCTCTCTGTTTAAAAAATAAATAAAAGAATTTCATCTCCAATCTACAGATTCTATTGTCCACGATCCAGGGTGCTAGGAAGGCTTTGTTTTGTATGAGATTAAATATATATGGAATGCAAAACAGTGGAACTGAGTGATTTGTATCAATAAATGACCTCTTGATTTTGCTGACTTAAACTCTTTTGCTTTCCTGGACAAGCACAGTTTTTATTTGATCTAAGCCCCTAGGGAGGACAGTGTCTCAGACCAGAAGCAAACACTAAGGAAATCAATCAATTGGGAAAATTTTTTTTACTGAATTGTGATTATTCTGTTTAAGAAGCCTTACAAAGCACTGCCCTGCCTGACCTTATCCTAAACACTTTCAAATATTAACTAAATTATCTTAATAACCCAGTGAGGCAGGTGCCTTGTTTTCTCTTTTCCCTATTGAGGAAAATGAGGCACTGAGACACTGAGTACCTAACTAAGGTCACACAGCTGAGAATATGACCTTAACTACTAAATGTCCTATACTTGGACAAAGCCCCACTATTTTTTGGGTAAAGCATGGGGGTTGGGTTTCTGTGATTCCCTTATGAGGACAAAGAGCCCCCAGCGTGGACCCTGTTATGTCATTTATACCTCTTCCTGGCTCTAGAGAGATGGGGAGGGTGCTGAGCAGGGCTTGGTGACCATCCCTGCAGGTCCCCCAGGGGAAGGAGGAGAGTTCAACAAGTTCTGAGGATTAGCTCAGGCTTCATACACAAGGGGGGACAGGAGTGCTTCTCCCATCCTCGCTCATCCACTTCCCCCAACCACCTTACCAGATGTGGGTCGTTTTCCTGCACTTTGTGGATGAGGAAATCAAGAAACTGGAAAGCCAAGTAATTAGTGCAGGGACACGGAACTTGCGGGTCAGAGCTGAGGTGTGGACCCACACATTCTTCCTGGAGAATTTGCAATCTGCGCAGTGTCTACAGCTTCTGCAGGGCGGCGAAGGCAGAGGAAACATGCCACTTTATTCATTGTTCATAACCAGCCCGCGAGGCAGCTGCTCATCCCAGGGACAGTGATTAGAGCGCAGGTCCAGAGAGGCCTGCTACCTTGCCGAGGCCACATGGTGAGCGAGCTGGAGAGTTATGGTGAGATTCCAGGTGAGCTGAGGACCTATATGGTTTCCTTTTTGTTTAGTTTGGGGGCTTTTTTGTTTGCTTTTGTACTGGGGATTGAACCCAGGAGTGTTTGACCACTGAGCCACATCCCCAGCCCTTTTTAAATTTATTTTTTATTTTGGGGGCAGGGTCTGGGTATGTCGCTCAGGGCTTCGCTAAGTTGATGAGGCTGGTCTTGAACTTGCAATCCTCCTGCTGCAGCCTCCCTAGTGGCTGGGATCACAGGTGTGCACCAGCGCACCTGGTGAGAACCTATGTGCTTTCTATGGCACATTTGGCCTCTGGACTCACAGCCAGAAGCCATGTGTGTACAAGAAACCAAACATCACAAGGAGAAACGAGAACCACATTAGCACCCCAGCAAGCCAGTACTGGAAATTTAAGGTGACACGGTTTCCTGAGACACTGCACAGCAGTGTGGCCACTGACCTCTTGCCCCTCTGAATCAATTCCCTATATTTTTTCAGCCCAATGCTGTGCCCTGGGAGGTCAACCTCCATGGACATTGTCATTCTGGCTCCCAAGACACCTGCAAGTGGCCAGAGGGTACTAGACAGAGGTCGGGCATTGGTTCCTGGCCCCTTCCTGGCACCCCTCTGCTTGGTGGGGCTGTGCTCCCATGTGCAGCCAAGCTTCCTGTCGGAGACTTCTCCTCCCTGCACAGCTCTCCAGGCTCTGCCCTGCTTGCTCCTTGGCCTCTCCTGGCACAGGACGGCAAGGTTTTCCATGCTGACCCCTCTGCGGGCCTCCTGCTGACTCCTCCCTCCCCATGTCCATTTGCCCCATCCTCACCTTGGAAGTAGCTCTTTACAAAACTCTCAATAATGACTCCTGCAAGGACACATCGATGAGTGATAGCGTAGACAAGAGAAAACACAAACTCACTGTGGCCTAAGAGAAAGCAAGGGGTGATAATGCATTGGGCACTTTGTGTGTTAGCAGCTGAGCTAAGCATTTTGCCCACATTTGTTCATCTTGTCCACACATCTGATGTATGAAGTGGTCATGTTATTGATCTCAGCGTGAGGTTTAGATTTTAAGTAACCCTCCAGGAACAGAGATGCTGGCAGAGTATCTGTCCCTTCCTGGTGATGAGCAGGGATATAGTAATGGGATCAGGCATTTGGAAGGAAGCTTCCCAAGAAAGAAACCGATGGGAAGGAGGATCCTCAATGGGGGCCACACTGTGCCTTCTGCACAGATCTTCTCCCTGGTACTGGAGCCAAATTCCCACACAACACTAACCTGAACCAGAGTGTCTACCTCCCTCCCTCTAAGGAGGTATGGGAAGGAGGCACAAGCCACACCCAGTTCTTGCCAGAAGACTCCACTTCTCCAGTCCATGGCCCACACAGGAAGGCAATCCAGGCCTCCTGTCCTCCTGATCCTGTCTGTCCTGGTTCCATGGGCCATAGTCAGCCAGATTCTAAGATGTGGTGCCATAGAAGTTCAGTTTTCTTTAACAAGCAAAAAAACCCCACAACTTTATTATTTTGGTTTTTGAAGATTATGAGTGCCCCCTTGGAGACTGTCTGAGAGTTGGGTGAAGGCAGCCTACTGGTATAGCAGTGGCACAAACAGCAGTATTAGTTGTGGATGCCATCTCTGATAGAGGCTGACAATCGCTTGCTAAGCAGCTATAGTCCTCTCTTCCTTACCAAGGGACTCTAATTTCACTGGAGGTGGCAGTGTGCCCAGTTAAAACACATTTTACAGCTCTGTCCATGAAAACAGGGATGCCCACGTGCCACACAAATGGTTAATGACAACTGAACAGTCATTTGAGGGGGTTTTCAAGAAAGCGTCTTACAGCTGAGCAGAATCAACAGGTGCTGATCATTCCCTGTAGCTTCCTGCTTCCTCTGCTACTGCCTGAGGCGGCCATGATAATAAGTATGTGAAGAGGGAATGCATTTTGCCACCTGCAAAATCAGAAGGAGTCTGGCACATTCCTGACATCTTGAACCACAGCACCAGCCCTGAACATTTCCTTTCAGGGGTAAGACAAAGACACATCCATTTGGTTAAGCACTGACAGCTTGTCTTCCCAAGCCACATCCCTGAATCTCCGCACTGCCCAATGAAATAGCCATGGCCATGTGGCTACGAGCTGTTTTAAATGGGGCTAGCATTACTGAGGAACTGCTCTCAATGTTATTTAATCAATCAAATTTAAATTTTAAAATAGAAGCAATGTCAGATTTCCCCCCATCTTATAAAATTTTATAGTTTGGGTAGGACTAGAATTTAATTGCTGAAAACATTTGCACTGTGATAAAAGGTGTTACAGGTGCAAAATTCCAGTTTTTCAAAGACTTACTATAAAAAGTAAAAACAGAGGGGCTGGAGTGCTGGCTCAGTGGTTATGGTGCTTGCCTGGCATGTGCGATTATGTGAGTTCAAACCCCAGCACCTCGTACACAACGAAGTGTCCGAGGAATGAAGGTCACATGAAAAACTTAATAAAAATTACTTCTCTCTTTCTCTCTCACTGTCCCCTCTTTCTTTAAAAAGAAAAATATTAAAAATGGAATGTAAGATCTGATTAATTCTTTTAACATTATTAATTATATGTTGAAATAACATTGTGGATATATTGGGTTAAATAAATGGTAGTATTAACTTTCACCTGTCTCTGTTCATGGTGTTAATTGACTTCTAGAAGATTTAGTTACACAGGTGGCTCACATTATCTTCCTGTGGGACCGTGCTGTCCTATGCTGGGCCCATCTAGTGCCAGGCTCTGCACTAGACTTACATTTAACTGATGGAGATTTCAAAGAAACGATCAGTGAGGAGTAATGTCTTCCTTTTACAAGTGGGGAAGGAGAGGCCTGAAATAGGAGCCTTGTCCCAACATACCCAGCTGACTAGGGGCAGGCTGTGCAGCGCCTCAGCTGGGGGCCTTCGCCCTATGTGGTCAAAGGCAGCTTGCTCCCCGGTGGAGTCGTGCACAGGTCACTCTGATTTGTGGACAGCAGTTTCCAATAAGCATAGCTAGGGAGATCAGGGGGATTGATTCTAAGGATAAGGTTTGCCAAAGGCAGCTGGTACATTCCAGCATCCCATCATCCCAGACAGGGGGAAGTCAGCCAAAGTCCCCTGCCTCTCCCCACTAATGACCAGCAAGGGGAGATACGTCCCCCTGGTATAAACCCAGGCAGGGTGTTGGAGGATGGATGACATTTGGAGGAGGCTGGTGTCACGTGACAGAGAACCCAAAGAATGCAATCTGCAGAGATAGGGGGACCGACAGGTCCACTTCTGTTCTTCAGGAATTCAACGATCTTGTACGAGTACACAACTTCAACTTTGTGTCTGTTGTTTCGATTAAGTTTATCTCTTCGTGTTTAACTAAGGAAAACACAAGCACAGCTGGTATTTTTCTATGAGACCTGGATGTGTTCACGTTTGCAGTGGACTTTGAAGGCTTCATCACCCTCTTGGTGACTGTTCAGATACGGAGGGTCACTTGATACTGCCAGAAATATTTTGTGATTATTTTGTCAATCTCAGATATGTGCAATTTTACTGTAAAAAAATTTGAATGTGGATGGGATTGTTTTGTGTGTCTCTCTATGCTTCCTGACAAGCAATAGTGGTGCAGGAGATGGACATGGGCATTTTTACGACTGTGGCAATAATGTTTTACATTTCAACAGTGCTTTACGAATTACAGCATCTTACAAAGCACCAGAGGTGGTGATAACTCGATGCATTGTTGAAATACAAGTGCTTTGCAGTCCAGCGGCACATATCACCTTCTAGACTAGAAAGCAAAGGACTGGAGCCGCTGCTGCATCAAGGAAAATAATAAAACACATTTCTGTGATGGTTATATCTGAGAGCTCAGAGAAATTTTCAGGCTTTTCTCAGCAAGTCTTTATTATTCTCATCAGATTTCAATAAAAGAGAAAGAGAACAACTGTTATTAGCTACTTTATACAAGCTCAAACATAGAGATGGAGAGAGATTTGGAATCTGAAGCACCACCAAGTCAGGCAGTGACAGGACACACGGTCCCTGTCCCCACTCCTGCCTGACTCACCTGTACCCTCCTGGTTGCTACAGGGCAGCCAGCGGACCCTGGGCATGTTGGTTCCCATTTCCCAGTACTTTTTCGTGTGCTTAACTTGGAAAGAGAGAAAGGCTTAGCACTGAGACGCCTTCCTTTTTTGAGATTTCCTTATTCTGGCCATCTTTCTACCCCATATACCTTCTACTTCCTTTTGTTCTCTTTTTTCCCCTTCTATTTTTTCTTTACTTTTCCCTTTTGTTTTTACCATCTCCCCTTTTCACACTTTGACTTAAGAGCACATTTGACCGTTCTCCTTGCGGGGGGGAGCGGTCACTGGGGCTTCTTTTTGTTGGAGAACAAACCAAACCTGAGAGGTTGTCCTCCAGCCTTTCAGAGACATGCGCTTCCAAACGTGGCCACGAGGGGGCGAGTGCGCAATACCTGCGGTTTCCCGGCTCCTGCTCTGGTCGAGTCACGAGGAAGTGGACTTTCCATCCACCAAATCCAGAGAGTAAGGTGCAGACTTCCCGGACGCATGAGACACAGAAGACCAGGTGTCTCCAGATGTTTAAGTGACTAGGCTGGAAGACCTGATCCCACCTATCTTCAGACTGGGAGGAATACGTGTAGTGTGTGTAGTCTCCATTTACTGATTATGGGCTATGTAAATTTTCTTTTTTTTCTTTTAATTTCTAAAAACTGGTGGTTGTGAGCTACCTGATATGAGTTTCCTTCCTGATATATTTCTGTATTTTGAATGTAGGAGTTTTTTAGAAATTGTTGAGCCAAGAGGAGAGAAGGTGGAAAAGCTTTATAAAAGACTTAAGTGCCTATGACAAGTTCACTGCTTCAGCTTAGACCTCTCAGTGATCCTTTAAGTTGGGCATCTCCTCTTCCTATGCTCAGAGACAGTGTGGGCTGACACTGTTTGCACAGCCAGTAAGCAAGATAACCAGGTCTCTTGGGCCCTGGATGAAGTCAGAAAAGGACTCCCCCAGCCGTGGCGCTGCAGGCTTTGGAGTACTGGGATAAGGTTTACCTCTTAAGCAAGAGGAATGGAAAGCTTGTTTGAGCAGCAACCTGTACAATCAGGAAAACCACCTCAAAGGCATACTCCTGCACTCAGTGAACCTTCTGACCACATTGAGTCATTGCTTCTGTGGACGACTTACTGTGCGTGGTGTCACAGAGGTCAGGCAAGTGTCCTGAAGAATAGCACTATGGTGGTGGCTCACTAGCGCTGAGGGGCCTTCTTTGGTCCCTGAGATGGCCTGGTGATGGTGGATGAATTTGGTTTGGGAGGTATCCCTTCCTTTGTAGGGACTGAGACTCTTGATGAACTGGATCTGGGGACAAAGCAGCTGGAGTTACTTACTATAGCTTAGGATCCCCAGTTCAGGGCAGACATCAACTATGCAGACACAGACTGCAGTGGCCCAGTGTCCTTGGTCGGGAGAGGCTTTGAAGAAGTCTTTTGTTCATGCCATGTCCCCTGTGCCCAGCGCAGACTCTGAACACAGTAAGTGCTCAGCGAGCACTGGTATATTCTGGACAAATCTCTGGCCTGGAAGTCAAGGACCTGCATTTGAGGACCGCCAACAGCTGCTCATAGGAAAATCACTTTTCCCAAGACTCAATTTTCTCATTTCCAAAAGGACTACAGGGCTAGGGCCTGCAGGATGACAATCTCACGCCCAGCACTGTGTGCAGGTGCCCTGCAACTAATGGTTCAGCCAGGTTGGTAGGTGGGGACAATTTCTTGATCATCTCACAGAGACATCCGTCTCCTTCCTCCCTGGAGGACCTGGTATGGGCACTCACAGTGCCCGGCACCTGCCCTTTTGGAAGGTTCTGTGAGAAGGAGGGTCTGGAGCAAAAGATTCAATGCCTTTGCTGTCAGCTTCCTGGTGTACAGCCCTCCTCCCCAGCTGCTGGCGGGATAGCTCTGCCAACTGCTTGCATAGAGGCGTGATGGAGAGCCACTCTCAAAAGTGTCCCTGATTGCTACGTGGGAAGGGAGAACCAGGAAGGGAGAGAAGGAAGGATTTAGAATCAGGAAGACCTGGGATCACCCACTGACAGCTGTGGGACACTAAGTCAAATATTAAACTTCTCTGAGCCTTTGTTCTTTGATTTGCAAGTGACAGAATCTCTCCTGTAGGATGTTGAGATAACTGTATGAAAGCTGCTAGTCCATTGCATGGCACTTAGTAAATGCTTAATAAAAACAGTGATTACTCAAGGTTTGGACTCTCACTGGGGCAGAAATTTTATTTGGAAGATGCAGAGGGAGAAAAGCTGTTTAAAAGGAGAATCTAAGACCAAGTGTTCAAGGGAAGCAGCTGAGCATCTGGTCCCCATTCTCCCCTCCCGGGGCTCATCCCAGATACTCTCCCTCCTGCTTCCTCCTTTTCCCAGCATCTGTCAGGGAATTACACTGTAGAATGGAAAGTTGGATACTGGCGGATTTGATGATGAGTTAAACATTTGATCCTGATATTAAATAGATTGTTTTCTTCCCTCGACAGGTAAGGAAACCGAGGCACAGGTGACTTGACCAGGAATCATAGCAGCACCACTATGCATTTAACCATCTCATTTGACTGTGCCTTTGGCCACTAGCCAGGGCAGCATGCCTCTGCCGCTGCCTTACTCCCTCAACACACATTTCTGCCCCCTGCCCATGCCTGTGCCAAGCAACAGGCAAACAAGCACTGGGGACCTTCAACTCCTAAAACAAAACTCTAGCTCTGCCCCAGAGATGCTCCTCGACTAAAGAACGCAGAGAATTTGCAGCTCTCCATGAGCAACCTCTGAGCATCAGAGAGGCATAGAAGAGACCAGCTTTGCTGGCGAAGTCCTGGAATGCTGTCCGAGAAGATGACATTGAGGCCTGGCCTTGAGGTGATGATTAAGTGCAAGAGAAAAGTTTAAAAGACTATGGAGTCCTTGACCCGCTGTGGCCATTCACACCTCACACCTCAGGGAAATCAGCCAGGCCGGCCGGGGGGAGCATTTGCTGGGGGCTGGGTGGGTAAGCCCAGGGGGACTGAGAACTCCACCACCCTCCTGCAGTGTGCCATGCGCCCACTTGGGGACGATTCTGCGCTGCTCACTCATCCACGTCCAGGCACAGCTGTTTTTGACCAAAGACAATGACAGCCCGGAGCAAGTTCTGGATGACAAGGCGCACTGAAGGGCGCGCGCGTTTATGTAACCGACCTCAGCGCCACGGGTCCCAGGAGGCCAGCGCTCAGAGCCCGGGCGCGGAGGAAAGACCGTGCGTTGTTTTCCGGCAAACACCAGTGGACAGCACAGCAACATAAGTTAGGGAAGTCCGGGGAACTGTGAAGAGCAAGGTGCCTGTAGTCTTTCTCCAGAGCCACCGCGAAGAACCCGGGGCTTTGTCCCGCCTCTCCGGGATCGCGATCTGGGTGACCCTGGGCGCGCCCCCTGACCTCTCCCGGCCTCGGTCTCCCGGTTCGTGCAGCTAGCGCTGCCGTGAGTGCGCCAGGGGCTCCCGCGCGTCCCTGGCTAGAGGCCGACAGCGGCCCTACGCGTACCCCACGGCGGCCCAGCCGGCGGGTGCAGCCCCTGCGGCCCACGAGGCGGCGCGCGCCGGGCGGTTGGGCGCCAGCGCGCAGGCGCGGCACGGCGGGCGGGGCACGGGCGCTGGGCGCTCGCGCGGCGGCTCAGAGTGCGCTGGGTGGCGCGCGGTGCGGGTCGCGGCGGAGCTCGGGGCCGGCGCTGCTGGCGGGCGAGCGGGGCTGTCTGCGTCGGGGTCTCCGCGCGCGCCGCGCGCCCGGCCCGAGGCCCGCCTGTCCGCGCCGGCGCCCGCAGCGCGGGGCGCGTCCCGGAGGCGGCGGCTGCCTGCGCGGACTCTCGGGCGCCCGGGGACCGGGCTGAGCGGCCGGTGCCCGCCCCGCGCCGCCGCCCGCCCGCCCGGCTCGGCCGCCGCCGCGGCGTCTGGCCGGGTCCGTGCCGCTGGGGCGCGCGCGGGTCAGGCTGCGGGGCCGCGTCCCGAGCCCGGGCGTCCGGCGAGCATGGAGGAGAAGTACCTGCCGGAGCTGATGGCGGAGAAGGACTCCCTGGACCCCTCGTTCACGCACGCCCTGCGCCTGGTGAACCAAGGTGAGGGCGCCGGCCGTTACTGCCCCCCGGGGCCGCGGGCGCTGGGCAGAGGCCGGGGGCTGCTGCGCGTGGACTCGGGGCGCCGCGGTGACCTGGTCGCCACTGGGCGTTTGGGTGGGGCCCCAGGCGAATGTGGGACACCTGGGGAAGCGGGGCAGGCGCACCTGGGGGCTCGGGAAGGACGCGGAAGGCTGGGGCGTTGAGATGGTACGACAGGGAAGTCTTTGGGGACTCGGGGATACCCTGGGGAAACTTCTGGGTGGGGGCTCTGTGGGGAGGAGGTCGAATGATCTCATTGGAGGGGCGGGGGGACTCGGGGAGCAGGGTGTTGGGTTTGTCTGGGAGCTGGAGAAAGAGCTGCAGGAAAATGGAAGGACGTGAGGGGATCAAATGCAGACGAGTGAAGGGAACAGGTGCTTGGGTTGTTAGTGAAGTTTGGGGACCTCAGAAGGGGCTTGGGGGTCAGACCCCAAGCAGGGTAGAGGAGAGCGACCCGTGGGTCTAGGGAAAACCCAGGGCCGGGTCCCACCCCGGCCGCCCGGGGTGCAGGTGGCTGTCCTGCGGGGGCGGGCAGTAGGCTGCCCTCCCCGGCTGCGCGCTCTGCCGGCCTTGGAGGCGGCCCTGGACCGGCAGAGGACAGCAGGCCGGCTGGAGAGTCGCTTCTGGGCTCGCCACCTCTTTTTGGGAAGCGCCGGGTGGGCGACCCTCCTTGGCCTCTGGCTTGGGGTTCAGGGCCCAGGCAGAGGAGTCTGTGCCGCCTGTTCCGTTTGCACAAGGGTCCTGACAGCTCCGTAGGACGGGAAGGGGGAAGCGCTGGAGCTCTGGATCCTGGTTTATGAGGGCACGCCTACTCGGGACAGTCTTCCGTGGCTTGCTCCTGGCTGGCGCCCTGAATCATCCATAGGGATGAACGGTAAATTAGCCTTCCTTGCCGGGGGAGGCCACTACTCCTGTATCTGGCATGTGTGCTTCAGATGAAGATGGGGTGGGAACACTGGTCTGCTTTTCTCTGGGAAATGACAGAAATATTATCTGGTCAGATCTGTCACCATTTGCATGAATCACTCTGAGCTGTGACAGCCTAGTTAAATCGGGGTTGCTGCTCCTTACACTGGCCCTGGTTTTTTTTTTTTTATTGTTGGGAGTGAAAGATGAGGCAGACATATTCTATTTGTGTATGGATACTGTATTTTGAAACTAGGACCTTCTGTACCTATTGAAGTCAGTTCTTGGAGCGCTTGTGTTGTTGACCGATGGGATGGTGGAGAGACTCCAGTTATCTTTAAGAATTTAAGCATATTTGGATTGTTGAACAGAGATAGGTTCACAGAGGTCTTCCATTTTATTTTAATTGCATGCTTATTATTTTTATTTCTTTAATTAAAAGGGCTTGTGAAAAAGTAATGGGCACACGTTCTTGAATTAGAGAAAAATAATGTGTTTTATTCCCATGCCCTTCTGAGCAGTTCTGCAGTTAGGTTTGTACTTCTTACTCTTAATGATTTACATATATCTCTTGTTTCCTGTTAGGCTGTCATCCCTGCGAAAGAAAATTCTTTGTATATTGTATGAGATCAGTGGCGTTAGAAATACTCTGGGCTGTGGAATCAACTGCATTTTTCCTAATAAAGAAGCTGATTCAAAGTTACAGTGTACTCAATTAGGGAAACAGTTTAACTAAAAGTATACTGAGTTATTTTAAGAGTGAGTATCATTTTCTGTGCCGTGTTGCTACAGTATTGTGTCAGTACTACTTTCACACTTCTTTCGGTTTCTTTGTTTTTACTAGTGTCAATGGCTTCCCTTTACTTTAAACAGGTATCAGGGAAATGTTACCATTTAGTGATTTGGGCGTGTTAAGCTCATCGCCCCACTTTTCATCACAAGTGTAATTCTGGTAACAAGTAGTTTCTTCCCTGTGAAGGGAGAGGTGCTCCTCATTTGCTTGTGTTAATGCTGTTAATTTTGATGGCTTCAGGCTGTTTTCCTTTAAATCCTAGGCTGTTATCCAGAATGCAAAGTTCTGTCATTTAAAATAATAATTATGCCGTTACATAACTCCAAAACTTACAATAGCCTTTCTAAAGCCTAGTGTCTAAAGTTGGACTTTGAATGCTGGTTAGGAAAGTTCGGTTTTAGATCTGATGACCATCCTGTTATTGGCTCTATAAAGCACTTTTATTCTCAGTTAGCTGTGATTTTTGACTGCCTCTAAGGAAAGTGTTTTTCAGAGGTCATTCTTATCTTTGCACTAAATCTTGCAGCGATGCTTGGTCAGCATTGTGAACTTTTATTTTATCGTGCTTGACATGTAATAGATGCATTTTATAGTTAACATCTCTGAAGGGTAACAATGCATTATGTTTGCTTAGTGTTTTGAAATTTGCAAGACATTTTAAACACAGACATTTAGTTTCATCTCACTCTTGCATCCCTGTTGGGCAAGATATTGGTGTTTTTTTTTCCAGGGAGGGAGGTGGGGACCCAGCTAGCTTTACAGGCCACCCGGTTTGAACCCAGATCATCTTTCTCTACGGTTATTGTTCTTGTGCCTTTCTCAGAAGATGGAGTGAGGCACTTTGCACATGCTACTTTAAAACCCTGCAGAAATCAAATAACATGATTGTTCTGGCTGACTTAAATGTAAAGTAGATGATGCATGTCCTTAGGAAGTGTTATCCTGAGTTTAAGAAAAGTTTCTTTTCTTGTCTTTGACAAAACAAACGTCCATGGTAGACTACAGGACTTTTAATGCTCAGGTCAAGAGGCACTTTTGAATTGAAGCCTACCTGTGACCAGTGTTTTTGTTTACTGATCAACATATTATAATGAAAATAATGAATGAAATCTAATGATAATAAAAGAGGTGTCATTTTTTTTTTTAGAAATTCAGTGTGCATAAACTTCAATTGGCTTCCTGGCTGAATTGTTTTTCCTAATAATCTTCAAGAGCTTGAGCTGGACGTCACTGAGAGATGTGCTCTTATCCAGTACAGGTTGACCTTTTTACTATTTCCAGACTTGTGTTTCATGATGGCATTAGTTACTGATTTTATTTTTATTTCCCAGGATAACTGGTTCTTTTCCTCCTCCACCTCCAAATATTGAATTTGTTTCTCCAACCAAAGAGTAATGTTTATCTGATGCTAAAATGGAATCAAAGCAAATAGGCTTTGCTATTCTCTCTCCACTGCCTCCCAAATCCCCCTACACAAGTGTCTGTAGGGTGAATGGATGTTGTGTCTCTTGCTAAAGAGGTTAATTGGAGATGAGAGTAGTGTTGCATGTTTTATATTTGCTGACTCTTACTAAAAAACATCTTCTGAAATGTCTTATGGATTGTAATTTAATCCAAGTCTCCGATATGGTTTGGATTGTTTTCAATCCAAGCTAAGTAACCACTAAATAACATGAAGTAACGCAGTGTTCTTAATTATCTGATACAATGTATGGGTTGGTGGCTCATTCTCTGCCAAGTAACATTTAGTTGTTGGTTACAGGAGGAAGTGTGGTCTGGGTATGTCCAGATTCATAATTTGTTGGTATTTCAAAATAGATATTTTCCTTTTACCTCAGTTTTCAGATATCAGGATGGTTGGCATTACCTGGGATGTACGAAGGCGGAATGTACAGACATAGGAATGCATGCCCAATGTGCATTTCTTTGTAATGCATGAGACCCATTGGCTTAACATTTCATTTTGGTGGATCCTTTTGGAAAGTAGATTTAATTTGCCTGAATGCTGTCAGCCTTGTTAAGTGAGGGAACACGATTGAGAGTTGCAGAATTGTTTTTAGGTATGATGCCTTCATGCCACGATGTATGATTCTGAGCTTCATCCAAAGAAGGATGTGGTTAGTTTTTAATTGTTTTACTTCTGTTATCATTTTTTTCCAATTTGTTTTTGTAAGAAAATGGATATGAAGTCTCAGTTTCAGGTAGTCCATTTCTGAGTTTGTTACAGCGTATTGTGATTCAAAGTGATCCAGTGGTTGTGAGTTAGAGTGTTTGGACATTGATTGCGGGTCTACTGATAGCCTGCCCTGCTAGGCTTTCTCTCTCTTTCTGGAGGTAGAGGAAGAGCAGTCCTGCTCCTGAGGAGGCGCTGTCCTCTCTGCAGTAGAGGAGCAGATTCTGGCTTACCAGGTACTCTCCTTCCTAAGGAACATTTTGATAGTCCTCGGGCTGCCCTTCTGAAGTATTTAGTGGCCAGATGGTTTGGGTTTAACTAAGACAGCTTATGAACATCTCTAAGGCAGTTTTCCATCCTTGTCACGATTGTAATGGTAGAGAGGTATGTGGCCAGCTTTTCAGTGGTAGAAAATAAGACTTGGCCAAGGTGACTGCTTACAAAAGGTCAGCGTGCATGCTCAGCCTCTGCTCGTTTCACCGTGCAGTCCTGACCCTCAGAGGTCTGACCAGTGAAGCTCTTGGTCAGACCTTGTGGACACAGTGAGTTAATGACAGGAGGAGAAGGAAGACCATGGGCTTCTTACAGCAGCCTGCTCTTTCCTGCCTGGTCTTGCTGGACGGCATTGTAAAGGATACAGCGTCCTTGATCACACTTCACCCCTCAGATTGCTGCTCTTTCCTGGGGACCACTTCCTGTTCTTGGTAATGGGTCCCCTGCTGTCCTTTTTCTGGTCTACCTGGTACTGAGTGCTTCAGTCTCCTGTGGTGTGGTCCTGTTGACCCCCTGTGGACCTCTGCCTTAGCTGGGAGGAGGAGCCTGGTCTTGTGTCCGCACAAAGCGTACTTGGAATTCAGCATTGCGCAAGGAGCCAGTGTTTTAGAGCTCCTGGGGGTGGGGAGGGCCCTCCCGGCTCTGCACAGGCCCTCAGTCTTCCAAGTGAGCAGGTCCTGCACTCTGTTCAGCTGTGGTAGGGCTGGGGAGCTGTTGTCAGGTCTGCCTTGAAGCAGATGTTCATTTACTTTTTTTCTTTCTGCGGAACTTGTTAAGCCATTGCTTTCTGCCACAATTAGCCTCCTTCCCTGAACCCATGAGATCCCCCCCACCTGGGCAGAATTTTGGAAGCCCTTGTCACATGCCAGATCAGCCCTTTTATGAACTGAAGGAGTGAATCTGCAAAGTCAGATGCCAAATAAACCCAAAGTCAGTGGAACAATCGAAATTGCAAATTGAAGGCCAAGGATATCAAAGGACCCAGACCCCTTTGCCTGCTGTCCAGTCCCCACTGGGTAAAGATAGAATAGCTTTTTTTTTTTTTTTCTTTTTTAGCAAGGCAGTAAAAGTAGGGTATTCTCAAGCTTTGGGTATAATGATTATAATAAAAGCCACCTCACGGAGGGACTGTCCTGTGCTGTTTGTTGTCTGTGCATCATCTCTGACCCACAGGAGATCTGGCAAGGTAGGAGGTTAGTCCCTGCCAGCTTCCTTTTGTTTTCTCTTCCAAATGAGGCATCTAAGGCGGGAAATGCAAGGCATCTTGCTCAGTCAAGGTGCACACCTTATAGGGAGTCAGACTGGGATTTTATGTCCAGAGAGAGTGCTTTGATTGAACAAGGGAGTTGAAAGCACATTGCTCAGCACTGTTTGTTTTTAAATACAAGTTTCATTATAGTAGAAGCCCATTAGGAATTTCCACTGGTGATGATAAATTTTTAAAAATGGTTTCTGAAAATGTGTTTTACCAAAAAGGCAGGCTTACAGTTTTCCTGTGCTCTCCAGAAGTATTTTCCAGTCTTCAGCAGGCAAGCCAGGTAAGGGTTTTTAATTATGTATATATTTCAGCGGTCAATAGAAAACAGGAAATATCATGTATAGAAAGCTTGTAAGTGAAATTCCTACTGTGGGTCTGTTTATCTTGAGGGAAACTTTTGGAGGCACAGAGCCCTTTATATAGTTTAATACTTTATCATGGAAACAATTGGTTGAGAACATACTAGAGATTTATAGTCAGTTTATGGTTTGTTTGGAAATTCTCCATCCTCTAAAAATAGACTAAAAAAAGAATGTCAACATACAAGAGCAAATAATTTCTGCGAATAATGGTTTTGGCTCTCTGGAAAGGCTGTTATGATAAATGTACCTGCTTTGTAATTGCTAATAATAATAGCTCCTGTTTATCAAGAGTCTTTGTCATTTGCGTGCTATATATATTTATTTCATTTACTTCTTCTAATGCTTAAAAGAGTAACTCATTTTATCTTGTTTTGCAGGTGAGAGAACTGAGGTCAGAAAGATAAATAATACACCCAAGGTCACACAGCTAGTAACAGGTAAAGCAGGATTAAGATCCTCATCTGCTCAGCTTTGTATAGTATACCAGTGAGCACCAGGTAGAGGCGGAAGCCTTCTGGCTTTTCATCTTTGCTATTCTTGAGGAATTTGATACGCAGCCTGGTGATCTGGTGAGCAGGGCAGGTTGCATGCTGTACAGAAGGACCAGGGCATGGCGAGGGTCAGCACAGACATTCTGGTGGATGGCATTTACTTGGGGGAACAACCTTACTTGACAAGGGAAAGATTGTGTAAAAAAGCCATGTGATTATGGGAGGTGACAACTTTTCTAGTCGGTGCTTACTGAGTTTCTCGAGCCTTAGTTTCTCCATCAGTAAGATTGAGGGGCTGGTCTCTTGTTTCTAAGGTTGCCATTTTAGACATTTGTACAGCGTCTAACACATAGTAGGTATTTAATAAACATTACGTGCTGTTTTTATAGAGTGGCCTGAGGCAGGTGCTACGAGTACTGGCATCATTTCCCAGACATAAAGCATATAATAATTGTACATAAATCATCCAGTTGCATTTCTTGGGGTAATTTTATGAAATTAGAATGATTTTAGTTTTCAAATTCGGAAAATGTTAAAGAAGAAAGTCATTCTTTAGGCAGCTTCTTTCATTATCATCAAAATTAGCAGCATCTCTGATTGATCTTTAATATGCTACTCAAAACCCAGCTCCTGAACCTTAAATTAGCAAATGGAGTTTCATCAGCAGCTTTATGACTGCACAGCCTAACGCGTGCCTGGACACTCAGCGGCCTCTCCAGCACAAGATGTCTTGCTCCGAATTTGTAAGCTCTCAGTTTCCAAGCCTTTTCACATTCCTGCCTTTCCACCCTATCAGCCTCTGCTACTCTTAAGGATTTTGAAGGTTTTCCTGACACCTTATTGATGTTCTTCCTTAGTATGATAAAGGTCTATGTGAGAGCACCCTTTTTCATCTCTTTTTGGTGTAAGTCTTACACATGGGGTCACTGATGGTTTGAGCACCCATTGAGAAATCAAGGAGGAGAGAAGGGGCGGTTTCATTCCTTCCTCCTCCTGCCTTTGTTTCAAATCCATGTTCACTGAGTGCTCTGCCTTTCTTCCACTAGATGGCGCTCCACATAGCAGAATACCCTCTTCCATCCACAGCCTCGCTACTCCCGGACTGAAGCTGGTCTTGGTCAACAAGCTTGCCATGCTTTCGATGGCCCTTCCCTGGTGCTAATCTTTCATATTATAATGCTTTCTGACAAGTGTTTGTGGAAAGACACAGTGTTTTTATTCTGAAGCACCAACTCTTACGTTCCTAAGGTGTGCTGAGCACTGTTGCTAGATTCCCTTTCACAGGTCTTCATTTAGTTCTGGTGTAGTCGTGAGAAATTACTTTCGTTGTTTTCATCACGTAAAGAAATGGTGCTTAGAGGGTGAATATGAGTTGTTCAAGTCCGTGGAGCTAACACACAGGGATCACTGTGACCTGAAGGAAAAAGATTCTCAAAGCACTGAAAACTTTTATTCAGAGTCTAACTTATGGCTACTGGCTTTGCAACATGATTTTTGGAGGGACAATTATACTCCTCACAGTTAATTTGCGTTGGCTGAATGTCAGATTCTTTGTGTAAGTAAGCAAGCAGTAGTATCAGGATTTGTTGGCTGGTGTGGAGAGTTCTGCTTCCTCCTGCCGTCTGCTGCCTGCTGAGTTGACTAGTGGACTAGCAGCTTGTCACAGCAGCAGTAAAAATCTCAGGAAGAAGTTTGCATAGAGCCATGATTCTATTTTTGGTAATTTTTAGCAGGGCAGCATGCGGGATCACTGGATCAAGAGTCCATAGGACTCCAGAAGTTTCATTCATTTATCCATCTGTTACTTTTTGAACTGTGAATATTTGGCTCTGCTCTATTTAACTATGTGTTCTGGACCAGTTCCTTTAGTTCTCTGAGCTGCTATTACCACTGCTGCACATGGCAGTGATGCCCACCTCATGGCTTGTCATTGAGGCGAAGTGACGGTGACGTCTAATAGAATTTCTCTTCCTCGTGTGTGTCATCTTTTACATCTGAATTTCATACTTCAGCTCTTGGTTGTCTAACAGTACAGTGGATTATCTGTTTTGTTTTATCTTTCTTTTGTTTTAGGGCCTGGTTTCTTTTACCGTCTGTGCCTCCTTTGTCCTCCGAACTTTGTTTTCAGATTGAGTGGCTCAGAATATAACAGAAGTCTGACCCTTAGAAAAATCCCATTTACATTTGCTTGCCTACTGTGTGCAAGTCATGGTTAATTGACTGAAAACAGGTTCAGATCATTGGTAAAATACAGTAGTTAAGAGCACAGTTTTATGGAAGAAAACCTGAGTCCACAGCTCAGCTCTGCCCTTCTTGGTATTGTGACATTGGCTGCCTTAACCCTTTTCAGCCTATTTCATGTCTACAAAATAGTGATAAAAAATTACTGACAGGCAGCTGAAGCCCATGGGGTTTCTGCGGAGCTTCGTCTGTGAAGAGCTGCTTAGTGGCGTGCTGGCGTGCAGCGGGGCACGGTGAACGGTTGCTGCACTTGTCCTCCTCGTGTTTCATCGGGAAAATCCGTGATCCATTGGCAGAGTAAGCACACCCACAGACAGTGTGAAGTGTGCGTTAATGCTGTGCTGGAGGAAAGCATGGAGATTCGGGGTGCAGGGAGTGAGGTCGGCTCCAATGAGGGGCAGGATGGCTTTTCACTCAAGAGGGTTACCTGGGTGCAGTCCTGGCAGCAGCAAGACTCTCATTGGCTTCCAGAGCGCCGTTTCCACATGGTGTCTTGCAGGCGTTTCCCTGATTCCTTCCCTCCTTTCCCTCCCACTCTTCTTTTTAATGGGGGAGGGAAGTCAATTTTGTCTATTTTTGCCTCTGATCATTATTTGTCCGATAGAGCTTGTGGTGCTGGGATTTGAACCTGGTTCCTTGCGCATGCCAGGCAAGCGTTCCAAGCACAGAGCCACCTCTCCAGCCCTCTCCTCCCTCTTTTAAGGCCTTTGTTTCTTCCTGGCATTAGCATTTTAGTTTGGAGATGGTTTTGCTCTTGCAGAGAGTTGGAAAACAGTGGTAAGCACCCTGTGCAGCTGTCTGCGTGCGCGCCTGTTAGCAGGGCCACCTCTGCTCGCCATCCAGGACTTGTGTGAGAGGAGGGTCGTGTGCTAGTTTTCCTTACCCACCATACACTTGAACACTTTCGTGCTTGTTTCTGCTCCATATCTGCGTGAGTGCCAGAACGAGGAAGCTCAGCAGTGAAGCACTGTTACCTGCTTCCGAATGCGGAATTGCCTCTGTTCCAGTTTGGCTTCTACAGGTCCAGCTCAGGGTCACGTGTTGCATGGAGTTGTCGAGTCCCTAGGTGTTCTAGTGTGAGCAGCTCTTCTGTTTCCCTTTGCCTTTCATGCCGGGCACTTTAGAAGAGCACAGGCCAATTTTGTCAGTGGCCTCAGCGTGGGTGGCCTGGTGTTTCCTGAATGATAGACTTGTGCTCTGCCCTCTTGGCAGGAGCGCTGCAGAGGAGATGATGGTCCTTCTCCAAACACCCACCAGGGCACTTGGTGTCGCTGTCACTTGACTGTTACTGGTAGTCACTTGGTTACTGTGGTGCCCAGTTTTCTCCTCTGTAAATTAACTTTTCTCTTGTGATGAAATAGTTCTTTTTCAGACTGTACATATTCTGTTCCTCCTTAATGTTGCTTACCTGAAACATTACCTTCCCTGATGACTTTCAGTGGCAATCTCTAACCCATTCACGTTTTATTGGTTGGCAGTGTACTGGCAGGGGACCCCTTCCTCTCCTCCCAATTTTCTTTCTCTCCCTCCCTACCCTTTGTCTACCAATCCATGTGTTTCATTTATATTAGAAATTCACAGATTCTTTAATTAAATGGGGTTTAATCCTTTAGTATCACTGTATCAATTGATACTCAAATTTGTCCATATTTGGCTTTTGGGACCCCTTAGCCTTAGAGCTTAGATCCTTTGACAGGATCAGTTAATTTTCTGTGTGCATGGGACCTGCATTTGTTTATTCAACCAACAATAGATCCAAAATATTTGGGGGGAAGCTAGTTCTTTATTAATCATGTGTGGACTCTTTTTTGCTCCCTAAGCAGTACAATGTAACAGCTGTTTACCTATTTACATTGTCTGAGGTTTTATGAGTAACAGAGATGATTTAAAGTTGGGAGTATGCATGGGCTGTGTAAACACAACACCATCTCATAAGGAACCTGTGCCTCTGTGGAGTCTGGTATTTTTAGGCAGTTAAGGAATCCGTCTCTCAGGGATACCACCGAGCTCTGTGTGGTTGATTTTTTACATTTTGTTTTACTTTCTAAGAGCATTTTGTTCCAGGGGTCACCTTGCATGTGCTCTGCCCTGGCCCTGCAGCCGCTGCTTCTTCCCGGGTGCCTGGGCTTCCATTCTTTTAGAGTGGAATGCAGTGTATACACAGGATGTGTGGCAGGACAGTTCATCACCAACACTGCCCTCCTGAGTGCAGAGAGGAGGTCTGGGTGGGAGGTCTGGGTGACAGGCAGGACAGTTCAGGTCCCCGGAGAGAAAGAGCAGCGCCTACTTCCACTTTGGCTTTGTCTTCCAGGTCTTGATTTGTTCAAAAATGTTATGTTTTTTATTTTTTTGTGTTTATCAGAAATGTACTAAGGAAGTCATTCCTTGGCGTGTGTCACGGAGAGACAGGAGAAGGGAGATTTTCCCCCTTTGCACATAATACCTGCCAGCGAGCGGTTGCCCACGTCAGGGCGACAGGAGTCGTGGTTCCTAGACCTGCAGTGGCGCAGGTTGGGGCTCAGGAAGGTGAAGGTCATGCAGTTCGGCCTGCTTGGCTGCATTCTGGCATTCTGGGTGGCTTTGTTTTTTGATGCAGTTTCCTTTTCTGACCTGGTCAGTCTTCCTGCCCTTGGGTGGTGTGTGACATTGGTCATGAGCTCGGTGAGCCTCAGCTCCTTTGCCTGAACCCGTTCCAGGACAAGCTGTGTACTGTGCCCGACTTGGTTTGCTACTCAGAAGTTGTTCACCCTGTTGCACCAGGTCCCTTAGTCCAAAAGATTTGTGTCCTTGCTCCCCGACTTCGTGGAGCCCAGCCTGGAGCACACAGAGGTGACACTCCTCAGGTTCTCGCACACTTGGAAGACTCTTTGGCACTGTTTCACTTCAGCTAAAGGACTCGGGGCAGAAGGAGTTGTGTGTGGGGAGCACTGACACGACGGAGCAGCGTGACCTGCTGGTAAGGCCTGATACTCCTGGGGCCTCTGCTGGAAGCTGGTGGGCAGGGCTTGCTCCAGTGGCCTCCAGGCCAGAGCAGCGCTGTCCTTAGTGAGGACTGCATGCTTATCCTGGCCTAAATGGTGGAACGCAGGGCCAGGTACTCCTTTATCCCTGCTTCAGGTGTTTTCAGCTCAGTGGGGAGCCAGCCAAATTAAAACATTTATATTGCAGGGTGGTGGGTGCTTTAATAAAGACAAGTACGGGTACCGTGGCCCAGCTTGGGAGCCGTGCGTCATCCCAGCAAGGGGAGAGGACAGGGGCTTTGGAGCGATGCCTGATGAAGTAGCAGAAGCATCCTGGGTACCCGAGGGTGACGCAGCTGTGACGTGACTGGGGTAACTTCTTGGAGCCTCTCTGCTCGTGGCATTGCTGAGACTGCAGGGTGTGCTGTGACTGGGCTCCTGCTCCCTCTCTCTATTCCCGGCACCTGTTGTGTGCCCTCCTCTGGGCCTCCAGGTTTGCGTTTGTCCCAGGTGCTTTGCAGGGACCTGTTGTTCTCCCATGGGAACCCAAAGCTCCTTAGGGGCCGAGAGCTGACCTGTAGCATTGCCTTCACTTTGCAGCGCTCAGCATGTGGAGTCAGCCTAGGAGCTCGTAGACTCTCTCCAGTGTGTGCAGAACGAAGGGCCAAAAGGTCTTAGTTTCTTCCTTTTGGATTAGGGCAGTGAATTCATTCTGTTTGAATGGCTTGGTGAAGGAAGACTGAGAGGAATATTTTCTTTTCTTTGAGTTTTATCTACTGATTTTGAGGAGAAATGTGTCGTTTCTCAGACACGTGTGCCAGGCTTTGGGTCTGAGACTCGTTCCTTTTGGAAGATCCCCCTTCCACCTCTCTGCTCTCGGTGTCTCAGTTTGTAACGCTGGCAAGGTTCTCACTACCCCCAGGCTGAGGTGAGGCCTCAACAGCTTTCCTTAAGACGGTGCATATGTATATTCCAGGCTGCTGAGAGCGGGGACTTTCCAGTGCCCAGAACTGTGCCTGGCTTGCGCTTGCTGCTCAGCGTTTGTTGAATGAGTGATGCACGTGAGAGCAGCTTCTGGTGGTGTCTTTGGAGTACCAGGTGAAAGCAGGGCTGTGTTGTGAAACGGGGCAAGCGAGGTAGGCGAGAAGCAGAATGTGAAAGGCCTAATGATGGCCGAGGAGCGTGAATGCTTTCAAGATCTGTGCACATGGCTGAAGAATGTAGTGACTGATGTGGTCAGCTTTGTGTTTAGAAGTATCATTTGGGATGCTGAACAGAGCAGATTGAAACAGTTTTAAATTATGTGAGGCAAGTTACATATGTGGTCTTTTTGGATTTTACTTTCACGGAAAGGCACCATCCTGTATTTGAGGCCTTGGGTAAGGATGAGATCACCCAGGGAACATATAGGGTCAAAAGAAGAAAGGACAAGGAAAAGAATCCTTGCAGCCATATCAACAGTAAAGGATTGGGCAAAGGAAAAGAAACAGTCAATTCCTTTTCATACTGAGTGAAGTGACTTCATGAAGGGTGTGTGACCCTCATGTGGTAGCACACATCTGGAATCCCAGCTGCTGAGGAGGCTGAGGCAGGAGGATTGCAAGTTTGAGGCCAGCCTCAGCAATTTAGCAAGACTGTGTCTCAAAGTAAAATAGCAAGGGATGGGAATATGGCTCAGTAGTAAAGCACGTGTGGAGCATGCATAAGCCTTGGGTTCAGTCATTAGTACTGCAAAGCAAACAAAAGTATGGTGCTGTTAGTGCGAATTACACTAAAGTGTTTGTTCAAAAGCTTGTCTTGCTGCTTTGTTGTCTCTTGGTGGCGCATTCTCATTTTAGGCAAGAAGCTTGAACCTCATGGTTGCCAGTGATGCTGAGGCAGAATGGGCTCTCTGTGTGCTGGGTTTATGATGATTTTCAGTCATACGAATGTGGAAAAGCTTGGGTTTCACTGTGATTTCTCTCTGCCTGCATGCAGTGTGCACACACTGGGCCTACTCACCCTCCGTTGTCTCCCGATCTCTTTCCTTCCCAAATAGTCCGCCTTCATTTCCAGGTCATCTTCTGTTGTTTTAGTTTCCACATATGAGAGAAAACATGTGATACTACCTTTCTGTTTCTCACTAACTCTGCTTAAAATGGCGACTTTCAGTTTCGTGCGTTTTGCTGATCCAAACAGGAGGAGAGCCACTTGGCACCAAGAGCCCAGGACATGTAGTGGGGGGCTTCTCACAGGCTTCCGACGGCTTCCCTTCACGAGGGACCACAGGCTTTCCAAATCAGTTTGGAGCTGGGTGTCACATTTAAATGAGATGTGCCACGGCCTCCGGTGCTCAGCACCTTCTCCCTGAGCTTGCTGCGTTCTCTGAGGGTGGTGTTGGTCCCGTGGCTGCACCTCTGCTGGGAGTGGTGGGCTGCACGTCCCAGAAAGTGAATCCTGGTGCCTCGCAAGGCCCATGTGCTGCCCCAGAAGGTCCTGGCAACGTGGTGGAGTGCAGGGACGCGCTCCACGCAGATGGGCAAGCTTCTGACATGAACTCCAGCGGCCCTCTCCCCAGCCCTTCCCGCAGGCACTGCCTGGAGCAGGCCCCACTGCCTGCTTCCTGCTGCCGTTCTCGCGGTTGCGCCTGGCTCTCCTTCACTTGTGAGTGAGTGGTAGGAGCTCAGGCAAAGTGAGCGGTGCGGTGGGCCTGTTACTGCAACATCCACCTGACGAAAGTGGGTCAGAAAGCAGGTTGTGGGGAAGCCCAGGTTAGCTCTTCAGCCTCTCGCCTGCACTCAGGTGGAAGCCCACCTGGTGTTGCCTGACCCAGCGTGGTGTCCCACGGGAGTCCGTGAGTGCGACCTCAGTTCTTTCTTTTCACAGTGATGTCATGCTTTGGGGTGGAGGGGACCGGGACCAGCGGGGATCCTTGTCATCATTAGTAGATTTGACCAAGCGACTGAAGAGTTTCGGCTCCTTTGCCTGCAGACCAGAGGGTTATGGTGAATTATTAGCTCATCGTCCATTTAATTCACTCTGAGGTCATAAGGGTATGCTTGAATGACTTGCAGGAGTTCCTGTGCAGGATACCTTTGCCATCTGTTTGAAAAATATCAGTAATAAACTTTTCTACCTCACTTGACTTGGATCCCTAATTTGGAGAGAAAATACTGGTCTCAAATGGAATCACATGCATAAAGAAAGCAGTGTGTCTTCTAATTAAACATAGACATGTATTCAGAATAGACTTCAAAGTAAAGACTTTGCTTTGCATTCTGTCTTGGTCACTCTGTGCTACTTTCAAACTATCAGGCTGGGTCATCTGGTGGCTGGAGAGCCTCGACAGCCTGGTGCCAGCGTGCTGATGAGGCTCTGCAGGCTACGTCACAGCATGGTGAACCCTCGAAAGGGCCAGGTGCTTGCTGTGGCCTTGCTTTAGAACAGCCTCCTCTTGAGAGAACTAATCTATCACATGAAATGTAGCCTACTCTAGAGAGCTGGCGTGAATCCGCTAGGTTGAGCCTCACAACCTAATCACCTCCCCCCACCCCCCGCCACCAAAAAAGAAAGTTTCTACCACCACCTCAACACTGCCGTACTGGGTCAAGTTCTAGAACATGGACCTTTGGAGGACAAACCACATCCAAGCCGCAGAAGCCTGACGTGCCTGCGTCCCAGGCTGTGGGATGTCCAGGGGAAGGGTGCTGGTGTTCTGCGTAGGTTTTGATAACTTATGTGTACTTCTGTGCAGTGTGTTATTGAACACTGTTGGCCCAGAATGTTAATGACTCAGATGATATGTCCTGTAGCATCCTCTCAGTTATGTCAAAGGCCTGAAATCAAGCACTGTTAAAGAAAAAATCATGCATTGATTTCAGCTGAGTGAAATGTGATTTTCTCAAGAGATTTCCTTTTAGCAAGAGATGCATCTGTAGAGAGGAAAGAGTTTTTTTTTCTTTTTAAAATTTTTCATGTTCACATGTTTTTTGAGACCCATTTAAACAAATGCAACTGAAGTCAGGTGCAGAGTCATTATTCCAGTGACGTGGAGGCTAAGGCAGGCAGAGTAACCTGGGCAACTTAGCAAGGCTGTCTCAAAATAAAAAATGAGAAGGGCTGAGGATGCAACTCAATGGTAATTTAATCGCCAGTACTAAAAGTTAATTAATTAAATAAAATGAATCTGAAAAGCTGGGAGAGCAGATTGGCTTTCTATGGATACTGTAACAAATTGTCCCAAGTCTTGTAGCTTTGCTACCTTGCAGTTCTAGGGATGGGAAATCTGCAGTAACACTAAGGGGTAGGCACAGCTCTGTTCCTCTGGAGGCCCTGGGAGGATCTGCTCCCAAGCTCTTCCTACTTCAGGAAGCTGCCCACAGGAGTGGGCCTGTGTCCCTCTCTGCAATAGTGGCCCCGTGGGCTGCTGTGCCACTTCCACATCACCACCTCCTTGTTCCATCTGTTCCTGTGCTTCCGTTTGTGAGGTTTTGTGATTTCACCAGCTCAGCCAGACGATCTTGGATAATCTGTCCATTTTGAGGCTAGCTAACTAGCAACCACAGCTCTCTTCTGCCTTGCAACTTAATTTTGATAGGCTCTGGAGGGTAGGAATCAGAGATCTTCGAGGGGAACCATTATTCTGCCTATCACAGAGATTTGGGGACTGCATGGGAGACCAGTGTGTATCCAGTGTCTAGTGTATCTTCAGCCTGGTTGCAGGGATTTCCAAGCACTATGATATTATCTCAAATTATACATCAGGGTCCTGAGGACATGAAATGATTTTTCACTGTCATATAATTACCACTAATAATGAGCTATGATTTGTTGTGTTCTTGCTAAGCATCATGCCCTGTGCCAGGGGATTTATAGACCATGTTTTCTCCAGTTGTCAGTACAGCCCTCTGAGACGCATGGCATGTTTCCATTTTACAGTGGGAAACCAGGCTCTCGAGGAAGGTGTGACTGGCCTGGTGTCTGTGGATTAGCTTGAAACCCTGTGATTTGGACCTGGTAAGTCTGGCTTCCAGAGCCCTGTTCTTTCTGTTAGATTACAGGGAATTAGGAGGTAAGGGCCTTACAGAGTTGAGTTCTCTTACCTCCTGCTTCACAGTGAGGCCTTATTTGGATAATGTTCAGAGTGTCTGTTAGAGTATTTGTCGAAGATTATTTGGTATCAGATATAAAATATCGAGTAGTTGATAGCCAGTTTGATTGCTTTTCTCCTTTTTTCTTCCCTCTACTGTTCTACTTTGTAGACACAGATAGACTATTACAGACTTAGTAAATATTTATGGTGCTTGCCCTTAGTTATGGCTCTTGTTTTTCCCCAAAGTAGTCTCTTCTATTTCTAATATGCTGCAGTGTGTGAAGTGGAAATGCGTGTCCTTAAGTTCAAGGAGAGTCTGCTCCGTGAAATGCCATAGGTCAAAAGCTTCGCTCTCAGGCCGACTCCTCCTTCCTCCGTGGCTCTCCGTGGCCTTGTGGTGGGTGTCTGCTTGGTGCACTTGGCTTCCCTGAGCCCCTCTAGGTCATGTCACTGTCTCTGTTGAGTAGATGGGGACGCTGAGCATCAGAAAGGCTGATGACTTCCTCAGGTTACCCAGCACAATGCCAGAGCTAGAACTTTAATTTATTTTCATTTGGTTTTAAAACTGTGCTTCATGGCTTCAAAAAATTTCTACATTAGTTGGGTAATATAGGAATATAGGTAAATATAAAAACAGAATAAGAACAGTCATAGATGGCATTCAAAGATGACGGCAGAGGAAGTGCTGGAAGGCAGTGACTATTGGCCGGCTCGTGTGAGGCTGTGACAGGGCCGCGGCTCACGAAGGTGTTGTTTTCGGACGTCTGCATTGCATGTCCTGGGATATTCCATGATCGGAAATAAAAGGCGTGATAATGATATTGGTAGCTACTCTTTATCGCACATACAATTCCACGATCTATTTTCCAGTCCTTTAATGCATTATTTTACTTAAAGTTTGCTCAGATAGATATAATGAAACTGAAGCTTTTGGGTTTACTTATGTGCAGCAGGGCAAGATTAAAACCAAGCAGTTTTGACATCAGGGCCTGTGTTCTTCTGCCACGAAGAGTGTGTCTTAGTCCCCAAGTTGTGATTTGCTTCTGCAATTTGTTATTACCATTTGAATTAATTCTGTAGAACTTGGGGAAAATATCTAGACAGAAACTCAAGATGACTGCTGCAGTATCATAAACAGAAAAAGAATACTCAACACAGGTCCCTGCATTTTAAAGTAGGACTGAATGGTGCTTGGCTTACTGGGCCTTGAAGGAGCTCGGTGACTGGGCCGAGCACTGGCTGTGTGCACTGAGTGGCAGGTGGACTGCGTTACCGTGTGGGACATCAGGTCTAAAAGAAGACCTTTCAGAATCCAGGTCCCTGTGATCCCCCTGAGTGGCTTCCTCCTCTCCATCAGAAAGGACTGCTAGTGCTTCCTAGGACTTGAACAGGAGCAGTAGCGTGTTGCATGGCAAATCCCTTTCCTTCCTGTTGCAAGCATTCTGAAATGGGCGTGCTCAGTTGTGACAGAAATTGACTTGCACAGATACCCTCGTCAATCTGAGCCAACACGAATCATGCTAACACCTTTGCTTGTTTTCAGGAGTATCTCTGATGAGGGAAAATCACAGTAACTTCTCTTTATCTTTTTAAGAGGATACTTTGAGCTAATCTGTGTGTTGGACAAAAGGATTTTCCTCTTGTGTGTGTATGTGTGTGGAACTGGAGATTGAACCTAGTGAGCTCTGCTGCTGAACTATATCCAGCCTTTTTTGTTGTTGTTGTTGTGTTTCATTTATTTTAAGACAAAGTATTGTGAAGTAGCTGAGACTGACTCCGACTCTGTCATCCTGCCTCAGCATCCCAAATAGTTGGGGCTTTGATTTTGAATCTTTCTACCTTTTTAAGCAAATTTTCTTCCTATAGTCTTTCCTTTGTATTTTTCAAATCTTTCCTCAGCATTTAGATCATTTAAATACAGAGGCAGTGTCTTAGCGTGCATCTGTCACTTTGATGTCATTTGCCCACGGCAACAGCTCCTGGGGAATGGAGCCGGCCCTCTGTGGACTAAGACCTCTGAAACCATGAACCCCCAAAATAACTTGTCCTCCTGAAATTGTTGTTGAGGTCTTTTTGGTCACAGAGTGAAAAAGCTGATTAAAACAGGCGTAAAGGATTTCAACATTAGTGACCCTTGTCACACAGCCGTGCTCCAGCAGTTGCACCTTAAACAGTGCTGGCAGTTTCAGTTTGAATGTATCATGTTGCTTTCAGAAATTTTGTGTGCATAGGCAGACACACACATATGTAGGCTGTTAGTCTTCAGAAGGGGTGTGTGGAAGCTACATATGTGGTTCGGGGATGTATTTATGTAGTTATTTGTACTCATGTGCATATATGTTTGATTTTTAATCTGCATACATGCTGCACATGCTTCTGTGATAAAGGGGAGATTAGTGCCATTTTGGTCTTAGAAACAGAACTAAAGGGTAAATAAATGTTTTAGATCATTTAACTGTTCTTACCCATTATTAACAGCTAGCTTTATCTGGTACACAAAATGGTTTCAGGAGGACCCATGTTTCTTTTGATTAATGAGCTGTTAAAAGAACTTTCTTATTGTGAGTGGATACTCTATAGCCTGGCAGAGATAAGACATTTGCAGACCTACCTACTCTAAATTCTGCTTATTAGGAAGAACACTTTCAACAAAAGGCTAAATTTATGCTTTTATCTGTACTATTATTTGGATTGAGGATCTAGACATTAGGGAAAGCTTAGGATAGCAATTCTCATCAGCCTAGTTCCAGGTATTCTTTTGAAAAATTACGCTATCCTCAACAATACGTATGGTTGAGAAGTATACCAGGAAGAGAAAGCAGGATTAATGTTTGTCGTACAGGTTTCATATGTGATCAGGAGCCTGGCTATTACCAGAAAGAAATACAGACCTTGTGGTCAGTTCGAGGCTGCTGCGCAGCATCTCGCTTTGCAGGCATCTTGGTGGTGACTGTGAACCCGGCATCTCAAGCTGATGCTGAGCAAGCCTCTCCTGAGTGGATGCTGACGAGCATTTGTGCCCAGCAGATCCAGTGTGCAGAACCCAGCAAGGGGATTAGCTGTGCAGTGTTGGGAAACTTACCTAGTTCCTTTGAGCCTTCTCTGGTGTTCTGAAAATTAAAGGACTTATCATGTAAAAGCCCAATAAAAGACATGCCCATCCAGCAGATGGTAGCAACTATTATGGCTGATTTTTAAAAACGATTATTGTCAAATTATTACTGGTAACATTTAGAGATCATCTTGTTTTCTTTGGTGATTCAGTGCCACTTCCTCTCAACTTCTCTGTAAAGTCTGCTCCGTTGCTGGCCTCTGGGCCCCCAGAGGGCCTGTCTTTGTTTTTCTCACCACTGCCTGTGCCTCAGTGCCAGGCAGAGAGCAGGCTTCCCATCCACTGGGTGCCACAGGACACGCTGCCTTCCTGGAGGGCACCGTCTTAATCCATCTTGTGGGATGACGCTCTGCCTTTCCAGCGTCCTGCTGCCAGCATCGGGAAGGCCTCAGTGGCCTTGGCCCTGTCCCCGCTTCATCTAGAAGCTTGCTTGCTTCTGGCTTAGAGTGCTCCTTGTAGTCTCCCATGTCTGTCAGGTCCTTTTTTGACTGTTCTACTTGCGGTTGTGCAGTCTTGGCTAAAATGAGATTGACAAAAGGTTTTATTTATTTAATTTTGGCAGGTAAACTTTTAAAATAATTATTAATGTTATAGATGCAGAATTATTTTGTAGTTATAGGTCACCTCTTATGTCCCCCCTGTCCCCCATATATTGGCGATGGTCCATTGTACCTGGAGAAGGCTGAGCCATGACCCTGAGCCTACAGGTGGAGGGCAAGTCCCTTGTCATCCAGGCCCAGTTACTGTTATGATGGCTTCTCTAGAGCTGTGAAGACTAAATATGGTTATTTCTGTGAACTGTTTGAGGTGTAGGGAGTACCTAAATACAGGGATCTGGTCTGATGCTCTGATACTTGGGTCTGGTGCTCAAGAAAGGAGTCACTTAATGAAAATGCTCTGGAGTCACCAGCACTTAAGTAGAAGAAAAAGTAGTGACAATAGTTGAGGCCCAGAGGAGACCACAAACCCCACCCCTCCACCTCTAGGAGGTTTACGGAAATTGTATTTCTTAACTCTTCAGCAGAACTTTCCAGTGAAACTATCTGGGAAGTTTCTTTGTGTTTCTTTCTTTTTCTTTTCTTTCTTTTTTCGTTTTCTTTTTTTTTTTTTTTAAGAGAGAAGGACAGTGAGAAAGAGAGAGAATTAATTTTTATTGAGTTTTTCACATGGCCTTCTTTGCTCTGACACTTAGTTGTGTATCTGGGTGTTGGGGTTTGAACTCATGTACTTGCGCATGCCAGGCAAGTGCTATAACCGCTCAGCCACCGCTCCAGCCCCAGGAAGTTTCTTTTATACATGGTTTGTTTGCAAATTCAGTCTCTTTTTTCTAGACATTGGACTCTTCTGTTGTTCTTGGGTGAGTTTTGGTAGTTTTTGAATTTCAAACTATCAAAGTTAACTGCATCTAAGCCGCTGGATTTCCATGTGTGGAATTGTTCGGAATCGTTCCTCATACTCCCTGCTGTTCTGCGGTGATGTGTCCTGGGTCCTGTGTGGTAGCTGTCATTCCTGTTCTTTCCTTCCTTACCACTGTGCCCTCCTCCTCTTCCTTCCTCCCCTCCGTGCTCACTCTGTTTGTTTCTCTCACTCTTGTCTAGAATTTTACTATGTTTTAAAAGAACAGCTTTGTTTTATTTTGTTTTCCTTTTTTTTTTTGTTTTTACTTTTTTTTTTTTTTTTTTTTTTTTTTTTTTTTTTTTTTTTTTTTTTTGAGAGGGACAGTGAGCGAGAAAGAGAAAAAAAAAAGAAATTTATTTATTTTTTTTCATGTGGGTTTTGTTGCTCCAAGACTTTGTTGTGTACGTGGTTCTGGGATTTGAACTCATGTACTTACGCATATGCCAGGCAAGCACCACAGCCGCTGAGCCACCACTGTAGCCCCTGTTTTCCTGTTTTTAATTTCAGTCATTTTCTTTCTTTTTTTTTTTATTATTTTATTTACCATAAGTGTTCTTCTTTGGTTTGGACTTACTTTGTTTTTCTTTTTAATGTCTTTGGGTGCATCTTAGATTTTTGATTTGAGACTTTTCTAATATAAGTATAATGCTATAAATGTCCCTTTAATAGCTGCATCCTATAAATTTTAATGTTATATTTTCAATTTTAGATCAAATATTTTGTAATTTCCCTTGAAACTTTCTCTTTGACCTAATGGTTCCTCATGAGTTTGTTTTTAACTTGTGTGCTTAAAGAGCGTCCTATCGTGTTATGAACTTCTAGTGCAACTCCATTATAGTTGAAGACTGTCAGTGCTTTTCAATTGGTTAAGAGTCGGCAGTGACCTAGGCTACCCTTTGTTTTGGTAGCTACTCTAGATGCATTGAAAACCAGGTGCATTCTGCTGCTTTGGAGCCGAGAGTTCCATAAATGCCAATTAAATCCAGTTGGTTGCTGGTATTGTTCTTTTATATACCTTTGCTGTTCTTTTATATCCCATTGAGAAGTTTGTTATGTAATCGTGGATTTGAAGTTGCGTTCTCTTTGAGTTCTGCAGGTTTGCTTGGTGTCTTTTGAAGTCCTGTTAGGCTGTGCACATTACAGTGAGCTTACTGGCATGTCTTGTGGTTAAGTTGACCCTTCTGTCATCGTGTCCTGTACCTCGTCATCAGCGATTGTTGTTCTTGCTCTGAGGTGGACTTCGATAATAACGTCCATGCCTGGCTTTATTTTGATTTTATGTCTTCTTTCATCCTTTTACTTTTTAACTTATCTATATATTATGTGTAATGTGAGTTTGTTTAGAAACCATATGAGTAGGTTTCAGAAAGCTCTGTTTTGGCAGTCTGGTTTGGTGAGTGCTTTCTCTGAAGTGGCTTTTTGAGTTAGTGTCATCAATATCTGTGTGTGGTTCGCATCTTACTGTTTTCTGCTTGTTCCCGTTTTCCTCCTTTCTTGCGTTGCTTTGAATAAGCTAAATATTTTTTCTATTGCTCTTTTTTTAAGGAGAGAAAGACGATGAAAGAGACGGAATCAATTTTTTTTTTGAGTTTCTCACATGGCTTTCGTTGTTCTCACACCTAGTTGTGTACATGGGGGGTGGAGTTTGAACCCGTGTACTTGTGCATGCTGGGCAAGCGCCTGACTGCTGAGCCACCGCTCCAGCCCCCTAGTACATTTTTTTTTTTTTTTAAGAGGGACAGTGAGAGGAAGAGAGAAAGAGAGAATCAGTTTTATTTAGTTTTTCATGTGGCTTTCATTGCTCTGACACTGTTGTGTAGGTGGTGCTGGGGTAAGAACCCGTGTCCTCGCACATGTCAGGCAAGTGCTGTAGCTGCCGAGCCACCACTTCCGTCCTGCGATTGCATGTTTAATTCATGTTTATATGTGGGCATATTTTAATGGTTAATGTTGGGATTACTGTACTCACCCAACTTAGAATGTGCACTTATAATTAAATGTTGGGGTTGTGGCTTAGTGATAGCGCTCTTGCCTGGCACATATGAGGCCCTGGCTTTGTACCCTACTGTAGCAAAACTTTAAAAAGAATTAATGTTGCTGCTACTTTAGCAGTCCTCATTGTGTTTTAATTGTGATAGATTTTAGTACATTAAAAGCCTCTTCTGTTTGTGTTTGAATTTTTGGTTTCAACTGTGCATATTTTAAAGAAGCAAAGGCTTAACAATGAAGAATATTTGTAAACACAGAAGAATATGTAAAACTCACGTTGCGTTCAGCTTTCAGGGTCACGGCCACAGTTTGTGTGCCTGTCTGTGTTGCTGTAGCTTTTCCCTCGAATCGCAGAATGAACAGTGACAGAAACCACGTGGCTCATAAAGCTGAAGTTGCTGTCTCGTTTTTCTCAGAGATTTCTAACCCCTGTTCTAAAGCACATACTTGCAGGGAATCCGACAGTGTTTGACTTGAGTCCTGTTCCAAGGGCGTGAGTCACCGTAGGCCTCGGTGTCAGACGTGCGTCTCTGCTGTCTGTCACTCATTAGCTTTGTGCAGCTTGAGCTGTGAACCAAGAGAGACCTCACAGCCATAATCTATTGGTTCTAGTGAGCATTCGTGGGATTTTTTTTTTTTTTTTGAGAGAGGGACAATGAGAGAGGGAGAGAGAGAGAGAGAAACAATTTTTTATTTAGTTTTTCGTGTGGACTTCGTTGTGTACGTGGTGCTGGGGTTTGAATTCACGTACTTGCGCGTGCTGGGCATTTGTCATAGCCGCTGCTATAGTCCTCATTTTTGGGATTTTAACCTCCTCCCCTGCTTGCCCATAGGTTCCAGTCTGACCTGTGATGTCCATGTAATCCAGTGAGGCCAGTGAGCGCCCCATTTCCGGTGTGGACCTTACTCCCTTTCCCTCCAGCAGGGACCAGAGTGGGCTCCTTGTCCTTGGAGTGAGGAGGGATTTTCCAGTTCTTGGCCTGCCTGAGAGCAAATCCCCCTGACCTCCTGCTCTCCCCGCTCCTGTCTGGCAGGGGAATCTCCTACAGGGCCTGTCTGTGGTCCCAAAGCCACCTTTTCCTTCCTGTCGGCTACATGTGCATGTTAAAGGTTGGCACCAGGTTTTGTCCTCAAGTTTAAAATTCAGTAGGAAACAGTAGAACAACATAGTATGGACAGTATTAATAGCTGTATCTTCTGAGTAATATAAAGTACCTTTTCAGATAAAACTAATAAATGAAATGAATGATATGACATAACAAAGAAGCTAAAGGTTTCTCTTCCTGCTTTAAGCACAGTTTTAGTTTCTGAAGTTCTCATTTGTGATGATCTCAAGATTAGTGTCTGATTTATTCATTTATTTATTTGTAATTAAAGAAAAACTCGGAGGGTTAAATGGCAGAACAGAGGATGGCGGTTTGAGTACGGAGTCAGGGACAACGTGCTGGTTTGGTGTTTCTGGCCAGATTTGAAGCATCTCTGAGCAGAATTCCTGGTTTCTATTGGATACCCCATTTGTAAATTTATAATTCATTTAACTCAGAAACCAGTGATTTTTTATCTGACATTATTTTCTTAAACTCTGCCTGTTTGTTAGTCACAGCTACGAGTGTTTCTGTGTTAGGTAAGAGAGTTAGGTGTCTGTGTCTTTGTGCTGCTGAAAGTGGGGATTTAACGTCCTTACCTAGTTTTGCTATAGTCTTCCTTGCATTGGTGGATTAACATGTAGACCAACTGCGTTGCTTCTCTCTGCCACGTTTCCCCAGTAGATTGTGAGCTCTTGGAGCCTAGGTTTTATGTGTGTCTCTGTGCCTGTCTGGTTTCTCTTACCTTTATTTAGAGGAAGATTGATAGAAAGACACAGTATCAACAATTTTATTTAATATCCCTAGATACAAGGTATCTCTTCCTGTGTGTATGGCCCTTGTTCTCTGAGCACTGTTCAGGCACCTAGGAGTAGAACTCTTTAGATTTTAATAAAAACCAAAGCATTCTTTTCTCACCCCCACCCCCCAAAAAATAAAAAAGTCAGAGATGAAGAAACAAATTTGTGCATTTTGTTAGCTAAGCTTTATTTCATTTAGTTAAATAAGTAGGACTTGGTAAAGGCACACATTTTTATTGTGTGTGTGTATGTGAGAGAGAACTTCCTTTGGAACTCTTTTTTCCTTCTCTATAGTCATGATACAACACCAGGGTACAGTTTGACATAATCATAAATGCGTGGAACCCAAACCCCTCTGATTACTTTTGAACTTAACACAGAAGAAAACTGCTTTGATTTATAAAGCCGTGGCCCACAGAACTCCATCAGACAAGGGGCTCTCTTTAGTTGTCTTGGTGAATCAGGCAGAGCTGACATATTTCCAGGAGTAGATTAGTACAGTAGATCAGTGTGGTCCAGGAACCCTCCCAGAGGACCTGCAAGGTCAATCTGATGTTTTCTAAGAAGGTGGTGTTTCTGTGTTTTTGTCTGTGTTAACGTTTTTGCCGGTAATGCAAAAGCCAATGGCAGGTAAAACTTGGGGACCTTAGCAGAAGTCAAGGCAATGGCACCTGACAGTGCTTAGTAGTAATTTTATTTTTTACTGCCAGTTGCTGATAGTTTAAACAAACAAAAGCGAAGCCAGTTTCACTTAAGAATATCCTTGATGGAATGTTTGAAATTGTTGATGTTATTGAATGTCACCCTTTTAGTACATTTTTTAAAAAATCTATTTTTTTCTGACGGAAAAGGAAGTTCATATACAGCACCCATTCTGGATGCCAGGGTAGACGGTCGTCTCAAGGAAGGTATCTACCTAGGTGCTGGCCATCACTTGCCAGAAGCTAAGGCTTCTTTTGGGCCAGTGTTGTGAGATCATGGTGAGAGCAGTTTGAGTAGTATACCAGGGTTAGTAGCACTAGGTTTGTGGGTTGTAGGGCTTGGCTCCACTTCTCATGGTTTTTGCTGAACTGTATGTGTTTTAAAGGAAAATGCATTTTATATTCGCTTCATGATAGTAATTCAAATGCTTGTGTGTCTGTGGAATTAGTTCACTTAGGGCTTGATGTCTAGAGGAAGAGTTGAGATGTATAAAGAAGACTGAAGCAGAAAGGGAGGAGAGATGGGTGTTCTGCTTGCGACTGCACTTTGTGTGCTGAGGATCCAGTTTCCCAGGCTCACCTGCACATACCTAAGTGCTCCAGCACCTTTGTTGAAGTGACTGCATTCTCCACTGGTTGCCTGTGGGTTTTGTCAGAATCGGCACCTGTGGGTCTTGTTCTGTTCTTGTGTGGCCGTCTTGAAGTCAGGGCTGCTTGCTGTTGATTCCTGGAGCTCCACGGTCAGGTCCCCGTATTCAGGAGTGTGACTCTCAGCTTTGTTCTTTCTCTTGTAAGTTTTTCTCCGTATGCACATGTGTTTTAGAATCAGTTTACAGGTTCTATAAAAGTCTCCTGGGAATTCAGGGATCGAAAAAAATTAAATCAGCTTTGGGAGAATTGTTTCCTTTAAAAATATTGAGTTTTCTGACCCCTGGATGGTGTCATACCTCTCTTGTTATTCAGGTCTTTGGAAGTTTTGGCCAGTGGTGTTTCCGTTTTCATTGTGTAGGGTTTACACACATTTTGTTAAATTTATCTCTATTTGTTTTTTTTGGTACTGTTGACATGTTAATTTTTAAGTTCAGTTTCTAATTTTTCTGTTGCTATTACATAGAAATACAGGTGGGTTTTGCCAGTACCTTATTGTATCCAGCAATTCTGCTAAATCTTGTTCCTTCTGGTGACTTTGTGATACATTGCTTGCGATGTTCTAGATCGAATGCCTGTGAGTGAAAACAGTTCTGCTTTTCTCTTCTAATCCGAGTGACTTTTCTGCTTCTTCTTCTTTTATAGAGCTGCTCAGGACCCACTGTGTGGCAGGGGATGTTTTTATTTGTCCCTGACTGTGTGGGGTCATTCAGTGCTTCCCTATTCCTTGTGGTGATGTCTGTAGGTTTTCATAGATGCTGTCTGTCAGGCTGGGAGTTTCCCTTTACTCCTAAAGTTTTTAATTATAACGAATGTTTATTATTCTAAAATGCTTTTCTGTGTCTATCCACATGATCGTACTTTTCAGTTTATTTTAGTATAGTGAACTTTGAGTTATTTCAAATGTAAAATCAATTTGGCTTCCTTTTCTACACTTGGTGATCATGTATAATCCCGTTCAGATACTCCTAGAGATAATCTGCTAAAATTTTGTTTAGGATGTTTTCATCATGTTCATAAGAAATGCTGGTGGTGGATATTGTTCTCGTGAACTATTTGATTTGGGGGTTAGGCTCATAAAATGAGCTGGGCAATGCTCGCCCTTCTCTGTTCTGGGACAGTTGGTGTGGAACTGGTATGGTTCTGCCCTCCAAGACGGGTGGGGTTCACCAGTGAGGCCATTTTGACCTGTGGTTTTCATTCAGAGTTTTTAAACTGTGAATTCAGTTATCAATTAAAAATTGGGGGGGGGAGGTTCTGTGCCATCTTTTTCTACTTAAGTGGCCTTTGGTAGTTTTTGTCTATGAAAGAAAGTGATTTCTCACCTGAAGTATTGAATTTTTTGGTGTGAAAATGTCAGTTTTTTTAATGAGCATAAGGTATGTGTTGCTATCACTTTTTTTTTTTTAAAGGGACAGTGAAAGAGAAAGAGAATCAGCTTGCTTTAGTTTTTCATGTGGCCTTTGTTGCTCTGACACCTCGTTGTGTACCTGGTGCTAGGGATTGTGTACGTGCTCTGCTATAGCAGGGCAGATGGAGGAGGGCATTGGTCGTGAGGACTGATTATTCTGCAGTTTTTTTTGCTTCATATAAGAGAGGATCTGGGATGCAAGTAGGGTCTCCATTTGCTACACCTCCTGTTGGCATCTAACGTGCTCCTTTGTCAGTTTTGATGTGAGCATCCAGGTAGGGGCTCGTGAAACCGTCAAGCATTATAATATCAGGTATTGGCTGTCACATCTGTGCTCTGCTAATGGTGAAGCATCAACTGCATCACTCATGTCCTTGGGGAGACTGAGCCCCCTCCAGTGTTGAGTTTACCTGATTTTGTGACCTCAGTTTTTTTATCTCAAATATTTTGTAGATTATCCATCTTTTTCCATTGTTGGGGGCAAGTGATGCTCTGTTGTTGTTTTCTGCATCCTGCTAGACTTTTAAATGCTAGAATTGATAGATCAGGAATTAGCTGAGTAATGGTAGAGGAGGCATGTCTCGAGAAGACTTGAGTTTGGTAGACAGCTTCAGTCAGAAGGGCGAGCCTGTCTGACTTTGTGCCTATGAAGAGCAGCTTTCTGTCCTCTCTGCTATTGTTTGTGGGTCTTTGGCAATTCGTATGTCATTTGTCATATAATTTCTTGACAAGTCTGTTTGTTCTACCAAAATCTGAATTCCTTGAGGGCAGGGGTGGTTTTGATCATTGTTCCCCTGGTTGCAGGTGATCCGGGTGCCTGGGTGAATAGAGAACTGACGGAGAGTGAGAAGGGCAGCTTTAGAAGCCTATTTCTGCCTGTAAGGAAATAGTCAGAGTTTGGGGATGAATCTCTGAGACAGAGAAGTAGATTACTTGTATTTTAAGTGTAGATGATGTGTGGTATTTTTAACATTTTACAAAGTTCAGTGGAAGCTCCATGTGAAATGTAAGTATGTGCTATGGAGAAGTGAGTGGAAGTGAACTCTGCAGACAAGCTGAGGGTCGGGATGAGGCTGACCTGGCTCCCACCTTGAGCAAGGATCCCATTTAGCTGCACGTGTACAGCTGTATGGACAGGATGAGGTGTTAGCAGAAACAGGAAGAATAGCAGGAAAGGAATGGGCCGGCCATGCAAATAAATCAATGCATACCTATATAGGCCCTGACAAGCAGATGATAAATTGAAGAAAGTGCTTCAGAAGCATCTTTTAAACAAGCACCCGGCTTGTTCAGAAAACAGATCTCCACCCTGAACCTGGAGGATGGGTACTGCTGAGGCCAGTAGTTACATTGGTACGTCAGTCGGCATGTTTATCTGCTGCCGTATGATAAAGTACCCCATCTAAAGAACTGGAGTCCTCCTGTGTGGTTGACAGGGCTCTTCTGGAGGGTCTAATGTGTGCCAGTCAGCATACCCAGCAAGACTCATGCTTGTGGCTGCTAGGTGATGCTGGCCCTAGGTGGCTGGGAGCTCAATGGGGGCTGAGCTGAAGTTGAGGCCCATTTAACCTGACCATAGCCTCATCTTGGCTTGGGCTTCTTATAGACATAGGGGCAAGGTTTCCAGAGGGGCAAGCACTTGCAGAGGCTTAGGTGGGAATGGGAATGCCTCTTAGGACCTGGTCTGGGAAGTCCTAGCATACAACTGTCTCCACGTTCGGTGGTGATGGAATGGGAAGCAGTCCTGTACATGGGCACTGAATCAGCACGACACAACTGTGACTTCGTCCCTTGTTTTTACTACCCTGGGCTCTGAAGTAAGCCCATGTCACATGCCAGCTTTCCTTGGGAGAAATCGCGACCATCTTTGTTATTTGAATTGTGATGAATTCACACAATTCAAGGTTTCCTTGTTTTATAAGCCACCTTGACTTTAGGATATGGTGGTGTTGCCCAGTCTGGATAGTCCACATTTCCCTCCCACACTTAGCTCTGAGTGCCATTTCAGGGCTTCAGAAAAGCAATTGATCTGTTAATAGTAGATATGCCACAGGTCTCTAAAGGTCCTGTAGGTGGGTTTAGAGGTATTTATGGAGAAAGGCATCATTACATCAGCATCCCTCCTCCTACCTGTCTTTTCTTTATTGCTACATTTTAATAGCTATTTTGTAAATGTTGACTTTCTGAGTGAATTCAACCTTATTACTACTTTTTAGCACAGTATCTCTTGTGGCCTGTTACTAGTGCTAGTAACATACCTGTGAGCGCATTTCCTGGGTGGGAAGGGGATTCATGGGCACAGCTAGTAGGGTCATCAGGACAAATAAAGGCATGTAACAAAAGAAATCAACAGTCTGTTGTATATAAATGCATTTAGAGCAGCAGTCATTATCCACCTTGGCTCCACGCCCAGCACTGACCTTAGCTGCTGCACTGAACTTATTTTGTTCAGTAACTATGAGAAGTAAATAGTATTTTGTCCCCTTTACCAGATGAGGAAAGTGTGAATCAAATGCATAAGTTAATTTTCTGAGGCTCTAAAGCTCGAGATTGCACATTCTTTTTGTGCTGCCGGGTCTGATTTCTGCCAACAGGGGGAGCACTTGCAGGTGGTTTACATGTGGCTCTAAGACAGCAAGCGGTCTTGACCTTTGGCACTAAATTACCAATTGTGACTCACTTCCTTGGCTTTATGCTGCCCCGGGAACCTTGGTTTGTACTTTGATTCTTATGTTCGTTTAAGAATATTTCATGATCGTATGCAGGGGATGGATGGGCTTCAGATGTTCACTTCTCAAAGGATACAGGCTGGTTGTCTCTACCTGCATTGCACTGCTTTCAGGAATTGAAGCCATCCTACACAAGACACCCTGTCTATGGGGATTTGCTGGGTGACAGGTAGGAGAGCTCTTGGTTGGCACCCCCAGCCCTTGTGGGAAGCCTTGCAGCCCATCTTGCTCAGATGTCCCTTTTGGCCTGACGTGCTCTGGGTGGAGCCCTTCTGCTAATTCCTGTCACAGTCCTGTGTACCCTCCTGCTAGAGCATTCTGCCCTGGCTCTGTGCCCTGCTGTCTGCTTTCTCTGCTCCACTGGAAGAACTCTGGCTGGTGCAGTACTGCTGGTGTCAGAGGCAGGCAGTTAATAGACACATGAGAATGACCTCCAGGTCATGGCCAAAGGTTATTTTTAAAATAACCTCCAGGTCATGCTCAGTCATCTAAAATACATTGAACTGGGCGTGTGCTCTGAGGTGTGCGTGTGAGAATTGGAAGTCAGAGACTGATCTGCTGTCCAGGCTCACAGCTTGGAGCATGCAGAAGACTCGGCATCACTTGTGTGAGTGCTGAGAGGCCCTGGACCAGTGGGCGAGTGTACCCATGCTGGATGGAGCTGGGTAGTCTCATTTTTAAAAATCTTCATTATTGCATATTTGGATTAAATCTAGTTTAGAGTGGTTCTGCCCAGTGCATGTACTCTTAGAATTGGTTTGCTTTTTACATTCCTTTTTTCCTGAAACCTCAGGCACTTTGGTGCCTATTCTAGTGCGCAGGCATCTGATCGTATAGGTGAAAGAGGGAGATGATAGTAAACAACATAGGAGATTTTACTTGTGAGAGAAAAGAGTAGGTATTTTCACGACCTCCCCCCTCCCTTCTAGCTCTGTTCCCTTCCTTCTCACCCTTCCTTCCTTCTGCCACTTCAAAGTGCATGCATGAGATATAATGACAATATTAATAGTTAATAGCAGCATACACTAGCTACCATGCATTGTATTTATTCTTTGTTTTCAGTTCCTTGATACAGCCCTGCACATTAGACATTATTATTTATATTTTATCAGTAAAGAAATGAAACATCAGAGATTAGGTAATTTGGTCAAACTCATGCAGCTGCTGAGTAATGGGGCTGTGATTTAAATGCATTTCTCTCAATTCTTTAATCATTCTGTCTAGTAGTTCTTCTTGATGCAAATGAAACTATTAACTTCCAGATCTGGCTGTATGTATTCTTTTATCTGTACAAAATACACATTGCAACTCTTTTCTCCTGTGGAACTTGACCTCTGTCAACATAGCATCCTCATTTTTGAAGACATGAAATCTTAGGTTCAGGATGTGGCCAGGAGGCCTTGTTTTTATTATGACATAGTATCTGCACATCTTAGATACTTCTTTCACTGTGATTTTAAGTGATTTTTTCAGCAGAAGCATCAACAGGTTTATATTCATTTATCTTATTTATTTTCTTTTCCTGGATTTTTGCCAGAAGGGAAGAGATTTGATCTGAATTTTTATTTGATCAGAGACTTTTTATATTACGTAGCAGTGAAATTTTTTTAAGCAGTTTTACTTTCCTTTTATGTGACCCTCTTATGCTTGAGTTCTTATCCTTCTACTATCACAGAATTGAAATGAATTAGAAAAATCCATGCTTTGTTACATTCAGAATAAAATTTGTGGTTGCTAGTCCTATATGCTACGGTTAAAATCTTCAGAATTGTTAAATAGAAAATCACCTTCTCCCTGGAGAGTCAGAGAAAGATTAATGTGAGTACAAGATATGCCACTAAGTGTGCCCCACCCAGCCAGTCCCCTCACTCTCAATGTCACAGTTATAGCCTTCATAGAATGGGAGAGAAATGGTCCCCGAAAAGGATTCTGAGAGCATGGGCTGGCACAAGGTCTAGGATAGAGGGCCTGGCATGGCCTAAGTGCATGAGGTTTGTCCTCTCTATTGCCCGTCCCCAGTCCATTCCCTTTTAGCTCTGTGTCCTGCCTCTTTGGGTGCTAAAGGGTTCGGGGTTTTCTTGAATCTCGTGCTACAGTGTTCACGTTGTTTGTGAGAATGATCCTGCTTTAAGCATCGGGTGGGAATGTCTGAATGTGAAGTGGTTAAAACTAAGAGAAAGGACAGTGTGAAGAGGACACGTGGGGAATCAGGAGTGTGAGCAAAGAGAAAATAGGAGAACAGCAAGGGGGAGGTAAAAGCCAAACTTCTCTGTCACACTCAAGTGTGCCACCTTGCACCTTGTCCCAGCAGAGAGGGAAATACCAGTGTCCTGGTGGTCCGGTCAGCCATCGCCACCCTGCAGAGGACTCTCTGAGCTTGGTGAAGCCCATGCTGGCTGGGGGTGCTGCTCAGTGGCTGCACGCGTGCTTAGCATGTGTGAGACCCTGGATTGCATCCCCAGAATGGCAGAGGAGCAGGGGAGGAGGAGAGTGGAAGAGGGAAGGGCAGGAGGAGGGGAGAGGTGAGAAAGCCTGCATTCAAATGTGGCCTTTATGCCTGAGTTTGTCCATCCATGTGATGCTCTCCAGCAGACAGCTCTGGGCGGCCGGTTCATAGCATCTGTGATGGTGTCTGCCTTCTGAGAAGCAAGGAGAACCTGGCTCATGAGTCTGATGCTGAGGTCTGTAACTGCAACCGAATGAGTTCTGCTCCCTCCGCAGCGAAGCCCTCACTAGTCAGTGCCTCTCCTCACACTTTTTGCCCATGCAGTTCTCCCAGCCCTGAACACAGAGGTCCTTTCACCTCGTTATTCAGGTCTTGGCTGGTGAAATCCCATGTTCACAACCCCCAGTTCCCAAGTTTTCATGGGTAGGCTTTGAAATGCCAAGGACAGCCTGTCCCTGGGCAGGAGGATGCTGTCTGCTTTCACTGCTTGGCTTTGCATGAGCGCAGCTACTCTGTGGAAAGGAGACCAGCATGGCACGGAGCAGAAATACCAGCTGCGTTCCTGCAGGGTGCTTGGTGCAGAGTGCAGAGGTTGCATCAGCACCCAACCCACTTGGGTGGGTGCACTTGCATGTATCTAAGTACACGCCTATGAACTTGTGATATTGCTGCCTTTAGACGATATTAGGTGTATACATACATGCAGAGAAAGACAAGATTCATTTGTTTTTTTTTTTTAAAAGGAAATCATGTTCTATATTTTATGATGCTGCATCTCTAAACCCAGAAAATCACTGCAGCTGCTGGCAGGCAGACTTAACCCTAAAAGGATTTCAAAAGGAGAGGAATGTTTACTGGAGTAGAATGTGAGATAGAACTCGAGTCATTGTAAGGTGCTGTAAACTGGGATTTTGTAGTCTGGTTGTAAATTTTAAATTTTAATATTTTTTAAAGTTTTAAAGGGTTTAGAAGTAATGGTGGAGCAGTTCTTTTGTGGCAGAAATAGCTTCCTGTTGCGAGTTCTTTGTTTCCAAAGAACGGAAACTGCTTTGGGCTTTGACTAAAGAAATAAAACATCACTTTCTTAGAAAGGTTTGAGAAGCTCTTATGCAGATAGAGGGTTTCATAGGAGGAGGTTGGAAATAGGCAGGATCAAAGGCCACTTGGAGTCAGCTGGCTTTCACTGATACACCCTGTATACCTGTACACCCTGACTGGCTGGGGATTGGAAGAGGAGGGAAGCCCAGAAAATATCTCCAGATAAGCCTCAAAAAACTTGTGATTTTGGTAAGGTTACTTATCAAGTTCATGGTAAAAAACAAAAGAACTCAAATCTTAGGATCATTTAAGACATTTTCCCAGTATTTATTTTTTCATTCAAGGCACTCACCTGAGAGCTGAGTAAGACAGATCTAGTTAATTCATGGTAAATGCTACTAAATGACATAGGGTGATTACTTTCGATAGATAAACAAAATTACTAGGAATTAGTGGAAGCTTGTAAGTGTAACTTGTATTAAATATCCCCACCTAAATATGTGGTAACCATTGCTGTAACAAAAAATATGGACTTAATTGGATGTAGATTCGGCACCTACTTGTTTCTCTTATTAGCTTGATAGGCAAGAGGAGAGCCTCCTGCAGTGTCTACCTCCCTGTAAGATTGGCACAGTACATTTAAAGTGACTGACATCGGTATGCCGTTCAGTAGGCCCTTAGTAAGAGCTGGGCCTGTCCTTCAGCTATATCCAGTTCATTTATGGCTGAATAGATATTTAATTTATAAATTAAACAAAAGCAAAACTGGCTGGATTCTGAACCCTTTTCCTTGATTCTGTGATGTCTTCTTAGAATTCAGGGCCTTGGGATTTACCTGGTTGTTGACGCAAGCTTGCATGAATGTGACGTCTTGGTGTTCAGATTATTTAAAGCCATATAAAATGCCACCATGATGTGATTCTCATTTAAGGCAATTTTCTTCTTTTAGCATATTGTTTCTGTGGGTTCTAAAAATAATTTCTGAAGAATCAAAGGTAGGTATTGAGGGAGAAACTTAAATGTCAAAGAATGTTTAAGAGATGTGAATGCATTTGAAGGAGACGAATGGGTTGCACATACTTGAGCCGGAAGTAAGATTACAGGAAGAGAAATGTGAAGTCATATAGTTTTACCCATCGTTAAGATTTTTAACTTTTTCCATTTATCCAAAAATGTAGCCTATCAATCCTTTTCTTCCTTTTAGAAAGGTTGGATATAGGGTTTATGTAGATACCACTGAAGGGATTTTTCTTCAGTATCTTACCTTTAGTCTCAGTATTTTTGTCCTTATGAAGCAACCTTGCCATCCTGCGGAGACATTTTGGGTTACTGTCATCTAACAGTCCTCACCTTTTGGACTCTCAAACTTTTAGCCTTAGATTTAACATAGAATGGGTGAATTTTTTTTCCCCACAGGAATTCTATGCTAGCACATCTTGCACTTTTCACATATTATTAAAGTCTTTTAATTGCTTCAGTCTTCTGATGTGGACAATTACAAAGACCTGTAACAGGTCTTACAACAAACTTTTTAAAAAATATTTTTTATTCCAGTATAACCTTTTTGTGACATCTTTATTGCAGTAATTTAACCTTAATGTAAAGAGCAGTGGACACTCGATCATTAGAGCAGAACAGTAAAGAACGTGGTGTACTGTGAAGTTTTCTGTTTCTGATCCATCAGTGTTTTAGTCAACTTTTTCGCTGCTGTGACTAAAAGACCCAACATGAGCAATTTTAGGAAGGAAAGGTTTATTTGGGGGCTCATGGTTTCAGAGGTCTCAGTCCATGGAAGGCTAAGACCAGTCCAGGTGAGGCTGAGCTTGATGGTGGAAGGCATGGATCCAGGGAGCAGAGAGAGAGACTCCACTCCAAATAGAAAATATAGTCCCCAAAGGCACGCCCCCAGTGTCCGCCTCCTCCAGCCACACCCTGCCTGCCCACAGGTACCACCTGAGTAATCCCTATCAGGGATTTAGCTCACTGATTGGGTTAGGGCTCTTATAACCCGATCATCTCACCTCAGCCCTCCTGCAGTGTGACACACAAGCTTTTGGGGGACACCTTTTGTCCAAACCATAACAGTCTGTCTGTCCCTGCTGCTGCCTTATATAATTGCCTCTCTAGACCTACCAAGGCTGTCATAAAAGGAGCCTCTGGTTTGTGCCCTTCCCTGTTTGTCGCTGGGTCCTGTCCCTGGGCCTTACAGCTGTGCTCACTCTGTGCTCGCTCTGCTCGGGCATGTTCTCTGACATGTTACAGGGGGTGTCCACAGCTGTCTCTTGCTGTTCCCTGTGTGGGGGATGCCCTTCCAGGCTAAAATATCACTTGCTGTAAAGTTCCTCTTGACTTTTTGCCCTAGGACTGTTTGCTGTCTCTTATAAATTTTGTGATATTTCATTTGTGCCTTTCCTAACATGGTGATAACATTTTAAGGAGTCTTCAGTGTGCACTGTGAGCATGCACATGTGGTCTGGACTGCGGGCTCATTTCTGAGCTAGGGCCAGCTAGCAGGATACCGTGTTGAGCCTAGGACCGCCTGACCCCCGCCTCTACACGTGCACTCCCACCTCACCCAGCTGCTGCTTGGAGCTGTCCTGAGGACACTGATGTTGAGAGCATGTTATAGTCTCAGCACATGCTTGCTGAAGAATAGAATCGGCACATGAACTTCACGCAGCTTTCTGCTGGACATGTGCCTTTTTCACTTCCTGTGTTTTAACTGCATTCTAGATGTGTCCTGGGGAAGCCTCTACTCATTGGAGCCAACTTTAATTTAAATTGGTCAAAACAAAGTAAAACTAAGAATTCTGCTCTTTGCTCACACTGACTGTCTAGTGCTTCATGACCACATGAGGCTACTGACTACTGTCTTGAGCACACTGGAGGGCATTTCTGTCACCACACACAGCCCTTCTGGACAGTGCTGGTCTAAATGGTTTTGATGGCAGTCTGGTAGATTGTTCCAGAAGCTCAGTTTTCTGTGGACATTGAGCACACAACATCCTGATGATTGCTTTAGGGAAACTGCTAGTCCATCTTGCTGCCATGACACCCGTGAAGGGAGCTGGCTTGTTCTTTTGAAGCTCTGAGTGCAGGGAAAACGTGTGACTTACCGTGCTGCGGAGGTTCTCTCTGCTGCTCCAGTTGTCCCTGGGTGAGAAGCGCCCGGAGACCTTGCTATGGCCACGCTGATTTCAGGATCTCTTTCCTTTACGTGGTCTCAATTTCCACCCCAACTGGAGGGAGGTGGTAGGTGACAGATATTCAGAGAGGATGAGAAACTCACCAGAATAAGACATTAGGAAAGAGCAAGGTTGAGCAGAGCCCTCTGAAACCTCGACCTTCATCTCCCCATGCTGATTTCCTTATCAGTGAGCAATAGGGTACAGTTGGTTTGTTTTCTGAGTTCAAGAAAATTTGGGCTTACTATGGCTCTCCTTTAATCTCTGTGAATTTTACTGTTAGTTCTCATTATACTAATATTTAATTTTTCATTAAAATTTTACTATCCATTTATATATGCTTTTATTAATAGGAAGAAGCATGGGTGCAGGAGGTTGAATTTGTTTTGTGTTTCTGTGCTGCCTTGTGACTTCAGTGGTAGGTGTCAGTATTCCCAAGCAAGAGTCAAGGTGGCCAAGAGTCCTCTGACTTCTCATTTTGTTCCAGTATTATACTGTAAGTGCTGGTCTATGATTTGAGCACATGTTTTTATTACTTCAGATCATGCAGAATTAAGCTACTCTTTCCATATTAACATTAATTTATACTTGCTTATTGCAGGTGTCAAAAAAGCTAGACAGTTGTGCTTGTTTGGAGGCTGTAGGTTAATATACTGTTTCTGGGATGCCATGAGCAAAAACAGGTGACGGAATGATCCATCAGGCATTCACTTTGGGCTATTTTTGCGTTTTCTGCTAAGCAGCTTAATTTTGCATTCATCTTGTGCTCACGTTTTGGCTTCATTGGTTCCGGAGTGTGAGATCCTGGAATTTAAAGGAGTTGGCTGTTGTAGCATTTGTATGTGATACCTGCAGTAACATTTCTTTGTCAGAGACATAATTAACAATATGATTTGTACATCTACTGCCTTCTGGTATTCACAACACAGTTTGTAAACTTAATTAGTTCTTGGAATAGCAAATGTTTTGAAGATGATAAACACTTTCCCTTTGAATAATGTGTTGAATGGTTATACATTTATAGAAACTTACTCTGTGCTTCTCAAATTAGAATGCCAATGGGCATGCTCCCAAAGGGAAATATCACCTGCATAGTCCCAGATTATATTGTCTTCCTGTGCTTTTCACAGGGGAAATATGAAATTTAGCTTAGCTGATCGAGCCTTCAGGAATATTCATTATGGTTCCCTTGTGTGGAACACACCCATGCTGGTGTCATTACCGTTCTCCCACACTCCACTGGTGATCATTGTGATCCGTGCTTGGAGCAGTAGGCGGTGAGCAGACACACCACTGTAGCAGTGCTTCGGCTGTCCCCACGCTTGTCCCTCTGAGGTGTGATTGGGACTGGGACATGAACAGGAAAACACTCTCAGGAGAGGAGCTCAAGGAGATGCTGCAGAAGCAGGCTGGCTGCCCAGGAGCATCTGTCTGGCCTTTCCTTTAGAGCCTTCTTGCCACTAATGAATCCAGGTCTAAGAAAGTGGGATTATTTGGTGTTCCAAGCAATACTGAATGGGAAGAAATAAATTAGAAGAACCTTGATGTCATGGGATGAGTGACTTTGTCCCCTGAGGTGGAAGGGTCACAGTGTGCCTGGCCTCCTCTTTTTTTGCAGGAAGAAACCAGAGCTCATGGAGGCTGAGCAATTTTGCAGCAGTTCTCTCCTGCTCAAGCTTGGTCTGCCCTTCCCACCCCTGTGTCCTGTCTGCTTGTGGTGTCCTGCTTGTGGTCATTGGGATCCTTGAGGCCCCTCCATAATGCCTAGCATGGTGCCTGGCACACAGCACTTAATACCTCCAGCCTGAGGAGTCTATCAGGAATTTACTAGGAGGGCATATCAATCCAGAGTCTAGCCAGGTAAACAGATCACACCAGCTGAGAGAGAGGATGTAAAAAGAGCATTGGTTTGGTAGGTGCTAAGTGACTGGAGCAAGCCATCTTCCTTGGGACAACGGAACAAGTAATTCACAGGAAATACTGCACACTGGAACCAATACCCACTTAGTACTGTCGCATTAGGAGCTTGAAGAGAGACCTCCAGGGAAGGACTGAGCAAAAGATCCTGGCTTGCTGAGGAAGTAAGGTGATTGTAGTTCTGGAAATAAAGGGGAGAAATCACTGTACCTGGTAAAATTTAAAATCATGGTTCTGTTGTGCTCCAGGAAATGGAAAGAAAATAGTAAGGAAGCAGTCCCATTAGTCTCCCCTGTCCTAGCATTTCCCATGGATGGAACCTTGGAGGGAACCAGGGTAGGAAAACAGGTGTTCAGAATCCCTGCCAGCATTCTAGAGCACAGGTATGGAACTAGGAGACAATGGTTTTTTAACTGACGGAGGTGTTGATTTGTGGCCATGAAAGATACAGGTGACTTCCATTTTTGTTAATTCAAATCTTGCCTACTCTCAAATGTTTGTCAGGCTTCACTGTGCCTCCTATGAAGAATATATCCCTTTATTCACTCACTCAACAGTATCTTTTGAATGCATGCTATATTCAAGGTACAGAACCAGGTGCTGGATTTTTATGATAAATACCACTTTATATGTCTAAGAATGGGTCACTGAGGTAGATAGAAAAATTGTGCATGAAGCTCAGCATGATCAAATGAAATGTTGTGACACCCCTGCCAGACTGTGCTGTCCAGGGCTCTAGTGATGAACTTAGCAATCTCTCTGTAATGGCCGGGACTAGCTTGGCATGTCCTGCTCTGTATGTGAACCTTCATCTGAATGATTTGAGTAGGAGCTCCTTTCTCTGTGTTTTCTTCCTTTTGGTGCTAATTCTACCCTGGTCTTTTCACTGTTTGAATTTAATTCCTCTGTTAACTAATGAATGGAAAT